>VUQK01021898.1:23633-35795 GCA_015106715.1 Bujurquina vittata | reverse complement strand
CCTAATCTGCTAGAGTGACACTCCCCACCCCCCTCACCTTATACCCCCCAGCCTGGATGAGTCCGGTTTCATGGAGGTGGAATGCTTCACCATCTTGTACATGGTCACCACCAGGAAGATGACATTGACCTGTCAAAACAGATGCACATAAGGGTTAACAGACTGCATTTAGGTAGTCATCCGATTCCTGTTGCTGCTACCTATGAGTGCAGCACGCACTCAGATCCTTTTCTTCCACACAAGCATTACAGCCAACACTGACCTTGTGTTTGCTTTTTACTTCATACATGTGAATTTAAGTATTGAAATTAAAAATATTCAAGGCAAAAAAAACCCAGCCACCAACATTTTACATTTTCAAACAGAATATTTTTAAACCTATTCTGTTGTTGGCTCCGTGGCATATGTCAACACAAACACACCTTTGCCGAGAGGAAGATGAAAATTTAATTCCTCTGTGGAGATCACAAAGTACGTTGACTTTCAAAGAGAAAAACAACTGTGAGAGGTTATCGCCTTGGTCTGCTTCACACAGCTCCGGCATTCGGCATCCGGCTACATTTCTTCTGCGTGTTTGTAATTACAGCTGATTCCAATCCAACCCACAAAATAAAGGATGTATATCTGATGAAACAGATCTAATGTAGCGCAGACAAGAGCTCCAGAAAAAAAAAAAAAATCTAGAGGGTATGGAGATGAATTTCATGTTTTAAAAACAAGCTTCACCAAGGGCAGGAAAAAACTTTTAAGTGATTCAAGCCATACATCCAGAAAGGTTTCGATGCTTTCAGGATGTCTCTCTCTCTCTCTAAGCACCGCAAAGGCCCTGTAGCCACAAAGGGAAAGGGAGGAGATGCGCTTCAATTTGGCACGATACCATATTCAACCTTTGAAATGTACTTTGGTTAATATTCAATGAAAAACAAAAATGGATCCGGATTCTTAAGATATTAAAGACTTCTACCCCAATACCTGCTCCGAGCATGCATTTTTAAAGCGGAACCAATCGAATGTACATGAAGGATAATAAAAGGCATGAGTTGGCATAAAAACACGATGGAGATGTGGTGTTCTCCAGTTTAACAAATATTTCAGAAAGACCCCCGTTATTATCCCGTATAAATGCATCCTGAAACACAAAAGGCAACAAAAGGAGGGTCCTCAAATGGAAACAAAGAGGCTGTGAGTGGAATGCAGATGGAAACCAACAACAGCAGGGAGAAAGATGGAAGAAAAAGGAGTGGCTAAAAAGACAGAAAGAGGCTTTTAGATCACAGCTTAGAGTAATGCCGTGTTTTGTCTCCCAGCCACAGGGGCCGATTTACGTCTGCATGAGTCGAGAGGCTGGAGATGCATTTAACACAGCTGTAAGTGGTGACACAGATACGATGAGACAGACAGACGGACAGACCGTGAGGAAGGGAGTTAAAGGAGGCACTCTGCAGAAAGATGAGGCAAACTGCATATGGACTCCCCCTCATGCTCGGTCTCTAAGGGTATGCCATCTAAAATTTTCGTCTCTCACTTCTCTGCCAAATAAAGCGCGTACAACAAGGGCTGCCTACTCCACGTTTTGCATGTATTTACGGCCTATGGATTGATTTAGATGTGTGTTCTCACATGTGCCTATATGGATAAGCACCCGGGGTTTGTTTAGGTCATGCTGAATGCATGCATGCGCACACATTTTGTGTGTGTCTGTGCGCACAGTGAACACCCAGCTCCATGCATGAAATATTAAAAGGTGAAGATGGAGATGTCCGTGCGTTAGGATTGGCTGGGGATGTGTCATAATCCTCAGCAGGGCTATGAGCTGTGGTAATAGTTGTCTGGCCCACCCACTCATTACTTCCATGTTCACCCCCCGCCACCATCACCCCTGTTTTCCCACTGAGCAAATGACCTTCATGCCTGAAACGATTTCTCCTCCTGATTGCAGCAGGGGAGTATTCTCTAGATGTACAGCAAGGACCAAACAGCTTCAAGTTGTTGCCGCTCACCAATTCTGATTTCAGAGGATTTCATAGCTGAGTGGACACTGATGTCCTCGTGTCAGCTATAATGGGACCACTTTCCTTTCATGCAAATTGATCTGAGAAAGCAGAGCTAAGAGGCTGCCAGCACAGAGAGAGAAAAAAAAAATCTATAAACTATTCTCTGAGCTTTTCGTTCAAAGAACAAAAAGTTATCACACGTGTGCACAAATTTACAACTTACCGCAATTATGAAGGTTACAGGTCCGATGAAGCTCCAGATGAAATGGTTATCAACCCTTAACCAGCATCTACGGGGTGCAAAAGGTGGTGTTCAGTTCATTAAATCATCTCTTTGTGAAAACAAAGTTGCTACTCATTGATCGGAGCCCAGCAGAGCTGGCTGCATGATAGGCCACAGTAACAGAATAGAAACTCCTTTGACCGCAAGGAAGAAAACCCGACCTTAAGGGAGTGCTGGCCCCGTGCCATGAGAAGCTGCAGTGTAAAAGCCAGTGGTTATTGGACCCATGACTTCACAGTCTGCAAATGTCTACAAATGTGGGATGACTGTGTGTATGTAAGAACAGTAAACATTGTAATGTAGACAGTTTAAGAATGAATTGCACCTCGGCCGGTGTTTATCACCAGGAAACAGAATGGAAAATAGAGTTTGAAAAAGGCGGTTTACTTAAATTCCATAAATTAGAGAGGACTGCCGTCTTACAAATCATAAAGCTTGCTGCTTGGATGAAGACCAGCAGAGAAGTGCATAAACTTTTAACTGACATGGGCGGCAATTATCCACATCCACAAGACGAAAAACCCAGCGAGCGAGTGCAGCTAGCCAGCACATTCATTAATGCAGCTGCTTTGCTCACAGCCTCTTCTTTTAGCAATGACAGGCTGTAAATTTGCCAGGGGCCAGAGGTGGACTACTCTTTGTGATATTACTATCATTAGCACATACAGTACATGCTGTGTGGGTGTGTCTCAGCGGAGAGCAGGAAGGACTAAAGCTTGTGATATTTATCCCTAAAAGAAAAGCCTCTGCAAAGATGCTACACTTACGCCCGCTGAGTGCCGTAGCTTCTGTAGTCAATGGCCGCTGAGATGCCCACCACCACAGCTGGGATGAGGTAGCCAGACATGTAGTAATACTTCCTGCGTGAAAACTCGCTCTCAAACACCTCGACCAGCATGAGGTACAGCTGCACGCCCTCCAAACACATCCAGGCGAAAGCAGCCAGGAAACAGAAGTGGAGAACTCCAGCAATGATCGAGCAGACCAGCTGATGGGAAAATACAAGCAGAAGTTACACACAGAGGTAAGAGGACACTCATTTTACTAAACTGGGCCTCTCTCTGATGAACAGGCGCCCTTCCCTGCTGCTTTGGAAGGGTTCATTCATGTTGGTCAGGTCTGAGTGGAATTCAGAGTTGCATAATGCCAATCAAAATAATCATAATAAATGTTCTAGCCATCCATTTTCTTCTGCTTATCCAATTCAGGGAGGCTGGAGCCTATCCCAGCTGGCACAGGAAAAGGAGCAGGATACACCCTGGACAGGTCACCAGCCTGTCGCAGGGCCAACGCAGAAAGACGGCCGACCATTCGCACTCACACTCACACCTATAGATTCACCTTTGGACTGTAGGAGGAAGCCGGAGTACCTGGTGAGAGCCCACACAGACCCAAGGAGAACATGCACACAGAAAGCCTCGGGCAGATGGTGGATTCAAACCCAGGACTTTCTTGCTGTGAGGCAGTGCTAACCACTGCACCACAGTGCTGCTCCAAAATAATCACAATAAACACTGATCATGGTAAATAAAGAAAGAAAATAACAGTTCAATTTCTAAACTACAAAAGAACACATCTGACCTGGCCAACCTTACCCTGCTGAACCTGTAGAATCCCCTGATGGTGACCTTATCTTGTACTTTTACAAGAACTCTCCTCATACCAGCCATGTTTTTATCATTATTTTACCCTACTGTTCTGTACTGGAAATAAAGATTAAAACAATAAATAAATGCAATGACTTCTTTTGGTCCTTTTTTTCTTATTACCAAAAATGACTCTATATAGGAGTCAACACAAATTTGTGTGGTTTTGCTTTACATTAAGAAGGATGATATCCAGTGACCACCCAGTTTAGTAGCTTTGCTTGAAGCTATTCTAGTTATTCATTTTTATTAAGACAGGACTACATGAATACAGATGTTGCATGTACATTTTGTTTAGCTAAAAAATGTGGTTTTGGTTTTTAGTCCACAACTTAATTGTTTCTGGATCCAGAAATGGGCTACACGCCCCCAAAAAAGTTGGTGAAGAAGAGCTTTTAGCAGCTTAATAGCCAAATGCTTTCATTGGGAGTGGGTGGAGACCAAATCAGAGCTAAAAGAAAAGTGATTATTGGACCTCCAGCTATGACATGGACAGAAATATGAAAATGCCAACATTAAGCTATTAACTGTTTTGAGATACACGTTTCTCTCAAGGAATTTTTGAAATTAAGACACATATTCAGCCAGTAAAGATGCACGTCTACTGAACTATTTCTATGTAAAATAATATATGGGAATTATGAAATAATTATCAAACAACAAATCACATTCTAATAATGGTGAAACTAATGTTTGGAAGTATTTTGATGCATCTTTAATCCTAAGAGTTCAAACACGCATTTCTCACACTCATTTTTCAGAATTTGAAAATATGTATCGTCCTGCCATAAACATTACTGCTTACACAGATCTCAAAGTATCTATAGACGTTTATCGCATAATGTTGTGCACACATTGTTCAAAAATTGTCTGTCACACTGGATGAGATCCAACCACCAGGGAAAAAGTGTGGTTGGCGACTGGTTGCTGGAAGTTGCTGGTTGTCACTAGGGGGTGCTGCACCAAAAATCTCTTTGTGATAGCGGATTGTGGCGGTTGCATGCAGTTTCTCTACCACTTTGAGAGTAGTTAGCAAGCATTTGTAGACAAGTTGGAATGTTCTGGGCCACCAGAGCAATCTGCTAGAGACCAGAGCAATCGCTGATCAGTCGGGGAATCCCCATTTTTTCTTGGGTGCCAGATGGTCGTGGACCAACATACAGGCCTTACTCACCCAAAATTGTCACCATGATTGGCACATGTGGCGGACAAGTTAACGCCACATGTTCAGCAGTCACATGTTTAGCAGTCTCATGTGAGCAAAACCTTAGTAAATATGAGAAATTTCTACTGATTGAATTACGGGAAGAATATTTGATTTGAAAAAAATGTTGCAGCCAAAAAAGGCGCATTCTTGCTTTTAATATCTGCATTCAATTTTACTACAGGCAGACTGATAATAGAAATATGATATTTTAATCTAATGTGGATTTTCTTTTTTTTTTTGGATAGCCACTTCAAAGGAAAACCTAAGCGAAAATTCAAGTGCACAAAAGGTTAATTACAGCAGATGAGACTATTAATCAGGAGTGTGAAATTAAATCCTTCTGCAGTGTCAGTTCCATGGTACCTTTGGTTCTGTCATGTTGATGCCCACAAGAAAGAGAAGCTCGCCAATGAACAGGTTGAGGCAAAGGTTTTTGTGGATGGTGTTGCGGTCGCTCTGCAGGCCTCTGAAGAAGCAGAAGGTGAAGAGGCTGATGGCCAGACAGACAAGAGACACAGCAATACCCATCCTGGTGATGACAGTAAGGAGAACCTCATGCACGCTCCCGTCCCTCTGCAGAGAAACACATAAACCATTGACCGACTTTAAACTTTGCACTTACCATTATAATGGGCAGTGTTTGAGCACATAATGAGTGAAGCTGCGCTGCGGTGAAACACAAGTGCATGCTGTATGGTGTCATTGCATGGAAATATCTGGAGGATTTAGTCCTCCCTTAATATTGGGTAAGTCACCTTGCTGATATTTATGATTACAGCCACCAAAACACATTTCAATATTCATATGACAATATGGCTGATTAAAACTATGCAACTATCCTTTAATATCATCAGAGTTTTCACTAGAAAATGTTGCAGAAAGTGAGATCAACAGAAAAATGCCACAAAAAGAGTGCGAACATGTGGCATCCGCATTCTCGCTTTGTGGTTAAATCACGCTGTGTTTCAGAAGGTCCAAGACTGAGCATATTTCAAGATGGGCACCTGGCAAAAGTGAAAATAGCAGACATAATCATAAAAAAATATCACTCAAGGACATGGTGGCCTCAAAGTGAGCCAATTCCTCCTGTGATATTTGTAATTTTATTGAGGGCAAGAGTTACAGTTGAGGTGATGTGTAGGGAATTGGTGGGGCTAAGCCTAGCCTCAGGGCTCTGGTTTCAAGCTGTGGTTAAGGTTGAGGTTAAGACAGATGACAGGCACAGAGTTCATGAGTTGGGACGTATTATTAAACAAACCACAAACTTATCCTCTACATTTATTACTGGCTAGGTCCGCGCTGCACATGCTATTTATCATGTAATTGGATTGTAATTGCATTTCGCAACCAAATGGCTCTAACACCACTTCAAGAGAGGTGGAGACACAAGTTAAAGCTCAAGTTATACAGTTTCCCATGATTCTCTGAGACATATGTACAGAGGTATATTAGACACGGATCACAGGTAGAACATAATTACTTCTGATAATGGTATGGCACTTCTTGGCACAAACTCACACTTTTAAAGTGACAACACACTGCCTTTTCTCCACTTCTCCCTTCCTCCCTGCCCTTACCTTCTCCTCCAGCTGTAATCTAATTATCTCCACTGAAATGCCATTCTTGCGCTTGCTGCGTGTGCACAAATCTTTAAGTGAGACGGAAGAACGAGTAATTGAGACAGAAAAATAAGCTTGAGCAAACCACAAGGCGAAAGGCCACTTACCACATTTCCCCGATGAGCCATGAGGATGGCAAAGTTGGTCAAGTGACTGCACGAGCAAGTGGTGTGGCTCTTGTTGGTTTCCAGCAGTTTGCAACCCTGAGTGGACCAGTATCCCATCATGCTCCTCTCTGAATAATTCCAGAAGGAACAGTTGGGATTGTAATAATGCTCCTTCTGCAAAACACAAAAGCAGAGAGAAAAAATTATTAAACATCTATGAATATGCACCGTCAACGCACATCAGTCATGTGTTTATTTGCCTTTTTTAATAATCAAATCTTGTGATTTAAAAAAATAAATAAATGGTGGTGATGGCACACAAGAATAATATGGATTTTTTCTCTCTCTTTACTCTAATACCATCACACACAATGTGCTTATTTCTCCTTTACTGTAAAAGGTATCGCAGTCTATCTTTTTTTCACAGCCTGGCTCTATAGTGTGGTCAGGCTAAATCTCAGAGGGAGGCTTACATCCAGGTGCTCCAATGTGAAGATCACGGGGTCTGCCACAAACACACGGCTCGACTCCTTTGTAATAGAGGCTGACAGGATGTGGGAGTTGACAGTGAGAGAGAGGTTGTGTTTGTTCAGGTCTCCCATTCCCCGCAATGTGGCATTTTCTGTGCTGAGGAATTGACCCAGGTGCTTGTAGAGTACGAATACTAGCTTGGCCACACCTATGACAAACAACAAGATGCACAGCATCAGATATACAGCAAATTAACAGATATCTATTTAGCAAAGACAACCACACACTAATAAATCCCTTGTGTTGTATAAACAGCCAAGAAATGACTGGGGTCACTGCACTGTGTATAAAGATATAGAGAGATTTTTAAAACTGTGCCTCTGCCAATGAACACATAGAAGGTTGAGCCAGTCAGACAGATGAGGTGCATACCTCGTCTGTCTTGACTGCCTTGTGTGTGTGTATGTGTGTGTTTTACTGCTGTATTGCAAACTTTAAGAATCAGCTTTGTGAAATTTTGTGATATTGCTGCATTGCTCCAGCAACATCATAATTAATGTTTCTCTAGGTCCATTGTTACCACTAACCTACCATGTCACTGTTGATGCCACAGCTTTGTGACCCAGGGAAAAGACCAGAGATTAAAAGCCAGGTGCACACGGGAGATATTTGCCTTTAAATATCTCCCGTTTTGCCCTAAACCAAAATCATGATCTTTATCTAAATCAGGTACGGTAGTTTTGTTCCTTCAACCGTCACTTGACCCAGCTGTCGCAGTTAATTATAGGCCAATTTCCAACCTTCCTTTAATCTAAAAAAAAAAAAAATCTTCAAAGATTTGGATTCAGAATTTAACACAGTCCAGAAACAGCATTAGTGAAGGTTACAAATAATCTTCTTAGGGCCTCTGACAGTGGACCCATATCTGTCCTGCTGTCCTGTTAGACCTCAGTGCAGTGTTTGATACTGTTGACCATAATATTTTATTAGAAAGATCAGAGCATACTGTAGGTATTAAAGGTACTGTGCTGCAGTGGTTTGAAACATATTTATCTAATAGACTGTAATTTTATCCTGTAAACAGGGAGTCTTCTTCACACACTAAGGTTAATTGTGGAGTTCCACAGGGTTCTGTGCTAGGGCCAGTTTTATTCACACTATACATGCTTCTCTTAGGCAGTATTATTAGAAGGCATAGCATACATTTTCATTGCTGATGATACTCAGCTTTATCTATCCATGTAGTCAAATGACACAAACCAATTAGTTAAACTGCAGGAATGTCTTTAAGACATAAAGGCCTGGATGACCTCTAATTCCCCACTTCTAAATTTGGATAAAACTGAAGTTATTATACTTGGCCCCACAAATCTTAGAAACATCTGGTGAATCCGGTGTCTAGATACTTATTCTGGATAGCATTATCTTGACCTCAAGTAACACTGAAAGTAATCTTGGGAGTCATTTTTTAAAGGATATGGAATTCAATGCATATATTAAACAAATATGTTGGACTGTTTTTGGCAGTTGTACAATATTTCTAAAATTAGAAATATCCTGTCGCACAGTGATGCTGAAAAGCTAATTCATGTATTCATTACTTCTATTACTTCTGAATTATTGTAATTCATTATTATCAGGTTAAAAGCTCCCTGAAAAGCCTTCAGTTGATCCAAAATGCTGCAGCTAGAGTACTGACATGGACAAGAAAGAGAGAGCATCGTTATCCCATACTGGCTTCTCTTCGTTGGCTCCTTGTTAAATCCAGAATCTAATTTAAAATTCTTCACCTCTCATACAGTGTCTTGAATAATCAGGCACCATCTTATCTTAAAGATCTCGTAGTACCATATCATCCCAATAGAGCACTTTGCGCTCAGATTGCAGGTCTACTTGTGGTTCCTAGGGTATTCAAAATTGGAACGGGTGGCAGAGCCTTCAGCTTTCATGCCCATCTTCTGTGGAACCAGCCACCAGTTTGGATTTGGGAGAAAAACACTCTCTGCTTTTAAGATTAGGCTTAAAAAAACTTTGATTTTTGATCAAGCTTATAGTTAGGACTGGATCAGGTGACCCTGAACCCTCCCTCAGTTACGCTGCAATAAGCTTAGGCTGCTGGGAGCTACTTGTGATGCACTGAGTTTTTCTTCTTCACTCACTTCTTTTCACTCTCTATGTGTTTATACACCACTCTGCATTAAATAATTATTATTAATCTCTTCTGGAGTGTCTCTTTTGTCCTGTCTCCCTCCCCTCACAAGTAATCACAAATCACTTCCATAATATACAAAATCTCTGTCAATCTGTCTGTTTCTTTATTCACAAATTCCTCCTAGATCATCAGGTACATCTTAGGTCCCTGAAGGTTCTTATCTATATCAGATATTATATCATCATGTTACCTAGCAACCACCTATCAACAGGCAAAGAATGACTTGTTTTTAACCTTTATGCATCTTACGAAAGCATCCTTTAGTTTTAACCTCACGACAACATCTCCTTTACATCCACAAAAGTTGGATTATACATGCCTAGCAACCAGTTAAAATGACCTATTTTGACAGGACAGCAGAGATAAGACAGGGAAGCAAGGAGAAAAACACGTAGCAAATTGCTTTGGGGAAGATTTGAACCCAGGCCTCTGCATCCGCATCTGCCTCACAGCATATAGGCCAACTGCTCAACCCATTAAGCTAAACTGGCACCCCCAAAAGGCCCATTTTTAGAATAACATCTTTTTTTTTTTCCAAAAAAACCTTTCTCAGTGTGATTAAGAATATCTGTTTGCCAACAGTACAAGCAGGTCAAGCAATACTGCAGCACGGGCATGTACTAGCACAGATAAACACATGAAACATAAACACTGGTTATTTTTGTTTGCCCTACATCCAAATTGCATTGCCTTTTAGCATTACTGATTTGTTCCAGGTTTTATACTAAGCTAAGCTAATAACCTCTTGACTACATTACCCCATACAGTGCACTGTTAGAGACTTATTTTCTCATCTAACTCCAGGCAAAAAAAAACAACCCAAAAAACAAAAATACAACAATTTTTCAGTATGTCTTAGCTTTAAGGCATTATCCCAACTTAATTACAACTTAATTACATGAATGAAAATGACTGAATTAGGAAATGGTTATAAACTACCACCACACCATCTGATCAGTTAAGATGTTTCTGCAGCAGTGACATTTTCTCACCATTTTTGCTGTTGACTTTTACTGTGTTGGAGGACAGCTGAAGAGTCGCTCCACCCTTGCTCGTCTGTGGGAATCTGAAGTCTTGCACCTGACCGTCGGTGCTTAACACGTACACATCCAGCACTGAGAGATTATGATGGTAAAAGGGCAAGAGACAGAGAGATTGAAAGGCAGAGCTGTATTACTCATAGGCAACATTTCAGGAGCATTACATGGCGTTTAACAGAACGCTAACGCTAAGGCCCAGTGGGGTACGTGTAAAGACTTGAGATTCATTGTACCAGTAACAGAATCCAGTCTTGTTGGCAAAATCCCGTAGAGTGTCATTTACTTAAAAAACCATGTCACTAAGCTGTTGGCTGGCATTGTGAAAGCCTTCGAGGCAGGAACGAAAGAAAAAAATAACAACAAGGGCACTGATAGAAGATGAGCAAATTCAAGCACACAGCCCACTGCAGCATGAATGTCAAATATTCATAGGATCAAAAATATCATTGAGCTTTTACTTTACTTTTTCTTTCCCCTGTGGGTTCAGATAACTCTGGGCCTCGACGAGCAAATCTCTGAAAATCCTCCAAATTCCTGCAGCCCCTCTCTCTGGTATGCCAGCTGCCGGGTGGTGCTCCCTTTGATGTGTGAAATTATTAAAGGGTCAGGAGGACACACGTATCAGCACACTCCCTCCCATCAGAAACGGCCTCACTTCCTTAGATAGATGGCTTCTGACAGACGGAGATGAGGAATTGTTCTCTAGTTGCCCCAGCACCACCCACCCCAATATACCTTTTAGCTCCCTTTCTCCCTTTTCCCTCGTCTTGCCCTTGATGCTCGCTTGGAGATGCCAGTTGGGCTTTTAGGAAACCGCTAATTAGATCAACAATCATTTTCAGCTTTTTTCCACTCTTTTAGGAGAGGTCAGGTAGGCCACTCTCTAAGATTTCTTCATCTTTACCTATGTTTCTTCACTGTAGTATTATCTTTATTGTCCAGATAAGCAAGCACTTGTCAAGCTCATAAAAACTGCCTGAATGCAGTGATTAAACAGCTAATATGAAACATATTACACAATGTGTTAATCAATGCTTTTGGTGAAGACAGCAACTAGTCCTTATCAGTTTGGCTAACTACTCATTAATGGGAAAGGCTTAGAGGGAACAGATAGAGTGCCGTCTGAATGGAGCAGTGCCATTCAATTGGATTCTTTGTTTCCCCCTCCCCAAGAGGTCTGGACAGTTCATCTGGCAGCACCCATTCAATGAGGTGACTTTACAATGCAAGAAAAAGATTAAAAATCAATGAGGTATAAGACAAAAAGGGTAAGTGGGGGACTATAACTGTAGAAAGAAAGAGATACGAGAAGGAATATGACAGTTCACTGCACAAAGCTGACTTATATGAATGAGATCATGTTGATAATAAAGTGCTTGCCTTTGAGGGCAAATTAGCTTTTTTTTTTTTGATTCAAATCTTTTCTTGTGACGTCAGTGAGAAGAGATGTGATGCTCTTCTTGAGGAAAAGCTGTCCCGATGTAAGAAAATTTTTACCACTGTGTTTAAAACAATTTCACCTGAGACTGAGGTGCACCACCAAAACAACAACAAAAAAAAAAAAAAAGGAAAAAAAAAGAAAG
>VUQK01021896.1:24830-41470 GCA_015106715.1 Bujurquina vittata | reverse complement strand
GTGGTGTAGTGAGGGTTGAAAAATTATGGATGTGGGTGTGAGGGGGGGGGGGGGGGGGGGGGGGGTGTCCAGCAGTGCCCTTTTCCTCACTGTCCTCCTCCCTGAGACGCCTGCACCAGCTCCGGTCCTCTCGCCTGTCCCGGAGAGGACCAAGTCCGTCCCGTCGTAATTTGTGAGGGGCAGCAGATTAATGCGAGATGTTGGTGATGTAATTCAAACCTCCCCTGAGCTGCCTGCTCAGCTCCCTGCGGCTGAAAGGACAGGCCTTCACTTTTCATCAAAATTTAAGTCTTCATCAAGGATCCTCTACTTCATTAAAAGTCTCCCTTCAGCAAATGGCTCTCTGTCCAAGGAAACTGCATCAAATCAGGAAATGGACTGCGTGGCAGATCGAGCTGTTCGATTACAGCCACACGTCGTGGGGCTATGCTCATTTCCACAGACTCTCCACAGGTCGTCAGTGGGTTTTCATGATCGCTGAGAGTCCATCAGTGGGGGATTGATTGCGGAGGAGGTAGATGAAACTTGAGCCGGCATGCCCAGCCGTCTTCAGGCAGCCTCGGGGACTGCGAGTGAACTGCCGCACACGTCTGAGCAGAGAGGTGTTTAACGGTTGATTAGCAGTCTTTGGGAGTCGCCCTGTGCACCAAAGGCATCGTCCTCTCCATTTTATCCCTCTCTGCTAACTCAATTAGCACAATTACACGGGCTTAGTTCCATTAAGCATTAATGAGAGGGCGCCACGCTCTGGGTTAGCAGCTCGCTTTAATTGACGGCTGACACGACTTTAGTGATGCGGTCTCAGCTTTACTCATCAGACAGCTTTTCAGTGATGATGCAGAAAATCAGACATGTCAGTCTGTGAGGATCAAATGCTGAGCAGACTGCTGTCATCTCTGCTTCACTTTAACATATTCACACACCGGTACTTGATGCCCGTCACTGTCTTCATAGATCACTGAGCTGTTGTCTCAGGTTATCCTCGGAGAGCTGGTTTGATTGTGATGTGAAGGTGGATCTGGGATCCTGGAATGAGGAATTCTTTGGTGGGGATTGAAACGTGTCTGACTTCCCAACAAGGGATCAGAATAGAAACCATTCGCACTGCTGTCTCCGTCGGGTTTGGATCCAAAAAAATAAACAAGATGGAGGCAGAAAGGAGCCAGTTGAGGTGGTTCAGGTTCAAACTAAGGATCGCTGCTGGGTGAGGAGGGTGAGGAGGCCTGGGAACGCCTCGGGCTTCCCCCGGGAAAAAATGGAGGAGGTGGCTGGAGAAAGGGAGGTCCGAGCTTCTCTGCTTAGGCTGCTGACCCCCCGAGCCAGCCCCAGATAAGCAGAAGAGGATGAATGGAAGGAAAAGATGGCGGCGGCCAAAGTGCTTCATAGCAGTTTACAACTACACATATTATATATGAGAGGTGTTATTCTCCAACACGATTTCATCTCTGAATCAATTATTTCCTCGATTAGAAGCTAATCTCACATTTTCTCAGCGTGCAGTTAATGAGCAGCAAAGGAGTTGAAGCTATATTTAGAAAGAATGCGGTACTGATGATGGATGGTTCCTGTGTTCCCGCCCGTCCAGAGGCACTCTCACAGATCTGCCGGGGTCTCTTTCAGCTGTGGGGGGGGGGGCGTCATAAGAAGCTTGGCTCTTCTGTTGTCCCGGCTGCAGTTTACAGTCAGCAGCCCGTCCCACAGCTCTGGTAATTGAGGCTAAGAGGTTTATCTGAAGTCAGGCCTCTTAGGTCCTGGTCAGATAGAGGGGCTGGGGCTGACCGGGACTCGAGACTCTCCGGAGACAGTCGGCGCCTGTTTCTCATCCCCCCCCCGCCTCGCCAGCCTAATTAATTTTTTTAAATGCGTACACCTCTTGGTTTGACCGAGGAGGGTCTCTCAGTACCATAAGAGGGGAAGAGGAAGTCGTCTCCTTCCAGCTCTACAAACACACACAAACTCGAGCAGCCCGGCCTCACTCAGAGGCTGAAGAGCAGGGCGCTCTCTCAGCGCGGGGGGCTAATTTTACCCCTACCACCAGGGCAGGAGGGGGGCGGGGGCACATTAAGGGTGTTATTTTAAGCAGCTGTGTCAGCGCGTAGGATGAGAAGCAACCTGAGAGTTTATCAGAGGTGTGTGTATTTGTATGTATGCGACCACTACTACTGCTATTAAAGACATGTATTGGTAGATATTAATAGCTGTCTGTAGACGGATACTGTACTATGGAGTGTGAGGAATGCAGCCAGCACACACCCAAACACACACAGACACCCCCCACGTGTTAAAAAGGGACAGAGGTTTATAGTAGCTTCTTTCACTTGTTTCTCTTGCTGACTCTAACATTTGTCTCAGATTTTTTTAAAAGTTGCTAATCGGAGCAAAGCTCAGCAGGCCTCATTTCTGTGTTCTCCTCCTCTTCCAGACAGTGAGATCGTCCCTCCCGACTGCCTCCGTCCACGCTCCTTCACTACGGTGCGCTCCTCCTCTCTGCGGCGCGAAGCAGACGACTCCCGCCTGTCCGTCAGCCTGTGCGACCTCAACCTGCAGCAGGAGGATGGTGGCCCGGCCCACAGCCGCTCCCACCGCCACACCCTCCACCTGGCCTCAACCTCCTCCTCCTCCAGCTGCCCCATCCCACAGAACTCCCTCAACTCCCAGCAGTCCTCCCTGCTGCCATCCACCCTGGAGAGCGACCTCCACTTCCACCAGCTGCGCGGCGCCCACATTAAGACGCTGGACGAACAGACGGTGGCCCGATCTGAGCATGCACGTGAAGAGCGCACGCTGGTCTTCACAAACCGGCCCCTGCGCATTGGTGAGACCGTGTTCATCAAAGTCACCAAGTCGAGCCCGGCGCGCTCGGGCTCTCTGTCCTACGGTGTGACATCCTGCGACCCGGCAGTGCTGCGCCCCAGCGACTTGCCCTACAACCCCGAGGCCCTGGTGGACAGGAAGGAGTTTTGGGCGGTGTGCCGGGTGCCCACACCTCTACAGAGCAGTGACATTCTGGGCTTCTTGGTCAACCAGGAAGGGGAGGTCATCCTCAGCCATAACGGCACCAATGTGGGCATGCAGGTGTGTGTGGACAACTCGCGCCCACTCTGGATGTTCTTCGGCTTGCATGGAGCAGTGACGCAGCTGAGGATTCTGGGTAGGTTGCCCTAGCATGACATTAATTAGATACACAATAACAACACTAATAACAAAGGCTATTTAAAAGCAGCCTCTGCGCTGCGCTTTCTCTCTGCCCACAGAATAAACCTTTAATTTTATAAGCAGACAGAACTTAAAGCTACATTTTAGAGAATAACTGTTGCATGAAAGACATGAAATCAGTCAAAACACTGATATTATTCGTCTTTTCTAAAGGACTAAAAGGTTCTAAGGCAGTGATGTTGAACTCATGGGCCTGCAACCACTGTCTAATTCACTAAAGGATTGATTGAAGGGGTGCTGGTAAAGACCACTGGTTGCCCAGATGGCCCTCATGCCAGAAGGCTGCAGCAGAGGCCCAGGTTTGGCTGTTTCCTGCACGTTGTTCCCAAGATCTCTCTTCTTCGTGCAGTCAATCCTTGTACCAGTTTAATCGAGCGTAGCATTACTTCAGGCAAGAAGTCGCTCTTAGCCACAATCCCCCGATGAGCTCAATGCATGCCACACCAGCTGATGGCTCAGCTGATGCACTTCTACACACCCAGTTACAAAATCTTTAGCACGTCTTCGGGATGCTTTGCAGCCCCCCTCAGGTGTGTCCTTGAGGTGTGTGTGTGTGTGTGTGTGTATACATGCCTATGTGTGTGCAGGCGGGGCCATGATGATGAACATCAATCAGCTTCTGATGTAGTCGTCAGTCAGATCTGTGGAAGCTGGTGGGTTTCAGTTTTCCAGTGTGGGTCTGCCAAATGAAAGGGGAAGGAAGGTTGTTGTCCCTTTGACTTCCCAGAGTCGTAAAATCCTACTTTGCCGTATCACAGATGGCTTTGGTGTCTGATAACACTTCAAACTAATCTACAGTGAAAGTGGATTTTCTGGATTACATTTTCTTTCTGGCACTCGGAGCAGGACGCTTTAAAACGCAGCATCACGAGCTTAGATCCAAAAACTCACCTGTTCAGGAACTCCAGGAAGATTTCAGTTGTGCTGTCTGAGGGCTTTTGTACTTTAACATCACTGAGACAATGAAAGCCTGCCAGACTGTAGCGTTCACATCTGTAGCGCCTGAGCAGGTCACGTGACACTGCTACATGTCCAAGCCGCAGTACAGCTATACAACACAAACGCGCACAACAAAAGAATGGCGCATTTAATGTGCCGTGCAAAGAAAAAATGTGTACAGATTTGGTTCTCCATAATACATAAATTATATTTTAGATATTCCACTGGCAGCAGTCCAAATGTGTTGTGGCCCCTCACGGTGCCCTCTAGTGGTGGCCCCGGTGTCAATCAGCGCGTTTGCGTTTTAAATAAATGAATTTAAAACTAAGGCAACACGGTGGCGCAGTGGTTAGCGCGGCAAGAAGGTCCTGGGTTTGAATCCACCACCAGGCCTTTCTGTGGGGAGTCTGCACGTTCCCCCCCCCCCCTGTCTGTGTGTGTTCTCCCACAGTCCAATGACACACAGTTAGTGGGGTTAGGTTACCTGGTGATTCTAAAGTGCTCATAGGTGTGAATGGTTGTCTGTCCCTGTGTTAGTCCTGCGACAGGCTGGCGACCTGTCCAGGTGTTCCCCGCCTCTCTCCTGGCAGAGGCTCCAGCCCCCCCATGACTCCATATTGACATTATGTAGCTCATTTAATACAATTTTAAGCAAACACGGCCCATATGTAAGGGCCTTGTGAGGCAAATTTATCTATCAGTGTACGAGGACATTAGAGTGTGCTGTAACCCATTTATAGTGCAATTATTCACGCAGCGCAATTAGAAGCAAATTCAAATGATGACATGATGGGCGTAACAAGCACTTAATGCTTTACAGCACGTGTCACTGGTGCCCGACCTCATTCATATTTGATCTGCCTCCTGTATGTGGAGTAATGAGCACCTCTTGTCTTTGACTGCACGCTTTATCTTGCGAGTAATCCTGCTTGAAAGAGTAATTGGTGGTGGAAATAGCCATCCCTTTGGCTCAGTGATGTGTCTGGAGGTCAGGAACTTACAGATCAGCGTATTGATCTTCATTTGTCTGCTCACCACTTCCTCCCTGGGGTTGAAATCTATTTGTGTTAAGTGTTGAATGCTCTGGCGGTGAGGGAAAACTGCTCCTCAGCCTCTGGAAATTACAGTCACGGTCATGACCGTTTATTCACCGAAGGGTCGCCAGCTGGGGGGGGAAAGCACTTTGTTGCTCTTGTTTGTCACAATATTTACAGCAGATGTCCCATAAAGCAGGAAGCATCTAAACAGGATCAGTGCGAGAAGTGGACACTGAAAAACAGGAAGTGAGCGAGCAGAGGTGGAAAATAGGGCTCTGAGGCTTTGGTGTGACCTGCATGCGGCGGGGACGACACGCCGTCTCAGCGGGGTGGGCGCTTTGTGTGCCGGCGGCACGCCGGGACACCTGAGGTTTGTTTACCCTTTTCTAAATGGTGATAATGACAGGAAAGTGGGAAAGGTGTGTGGCATTTGTGGCCCGGCACTTCTTTTTTCGCCACATTTCACCCTGTCAGACACGTCTGGGAAGAAGCTGCGGGAGAGGTGGCAGACAGGCCGCCTTTATGAATGTCATTCTGAATGATATTTGCTCTCGCATCTGCCACGGAAAGTCTGCAGCATCCAATTTCAGTGACAGCCCCTCACAAATCTGTGCCACCGAGACATTCTCAGAAACATTAGTCTTAACAGCAGGTTCGGTTATCATGTAAACTAGCAGCGCTGCCGACAGGAAAAAAAAAGGCAACACTTTTGTCAGCTTTTACAGCCCGACACGTAAACGCTTCTTCTGTTAATGCAGTGGTCCAGAGGCACAACAGCCCAAACAGCGGCGGCCTTTCAGAGGTGTCACGAGTGCCTCTGCGGAGGAAGCAGCATCTATAAATACGTGCTGCTTTCTTCCCTGACAGCAGCGGAAGAGGAAGCAGAGGTTAGAAGGAGGGGAATAGCCTGCACTCTAACTCTCTGAGTCCAAGACTCTCTCATCAAAGGCCTCTTTGAATGTTCGGCTCTGTGTGTTCACTAATGTTGCCCTCTGTTAGCTTGACCCACTTACCATCAACAAAGTAAGTGTGACAGTTACGTCGATACAAATCAGAGCGCGCTTCGATAAAGCTCTGATGTAGAAAGCCTTTGTGGACTTTAATCGCCCCCTTTTTTTTCCCAGCTGATTGTGAATTGGCTGTTATGCTCTTGCTTTTCATCCCAAACGGATCTAAATGTCTCCTTCGTATCGCCTGTTATTGCAGCAAGAGATCGCCTGCTTTACTGTTAAATTGCATTTTGCCTACGATTATGCGCGCCACAGACCATCTGCTTTCTCTGCGTATTTCTAATAATCATTTACTGAAAGCGGAAAGCCTCGCCAGCTCATCAAAACAGGAAGCTCAGAACAATGAACGCAGTCCGAGGCGCGTCTCCTTATCAAGGCCGATCTTGAAATTCCCACTGAGGTGGGAATCATCTTTACCTTGCAGCTGCTTTGATTTAGGAAACCCCTCTTATCTCAGAGTTGTAGCCGCCTGATTTATTGCTTCGTGTTGGCTGGAGAGCAGTTTAGCTCAGGCTGAATTTAAACCACGCCGTCCAGTCGGAGTGAGCGATGTGTCCCAGCGGGCTGCTCGTCTTCAGGGTGGCGAGATGAAGCAGTCGCTTCCGACAAAGCGTGAAGGACCTTTTCTGAAAGGAACAGTCAAACACAAGTGTGTGTTAGTGGGCCAGAGTGCTCGCGCGGGATAATGACACCGAGGACCGAATCAATACTGAATCAGCTCTGTTGGCGTTAATGGCAGTGGAAGCAGTACTTTGAAAGTCTCTTATTACTGTTTGAAATCTGCAGAAAGCTGTGTTTCACAGTGTGTGTCCGTCCATACATTCCTGAGACGTGTACGTTTCGTGCTGTTCACTGAAACACACTGTTTGTTGGACTGAATAGAGACCTTATAATAACCCCAACAGTCAGACGACCCTCTGTGAGCAAGCGCTCGGCGATAGTGGGAAGGAAAAACTCCCTTTTAACAAGAAGATACGCCGACTACAAACATTAATGGAAGAATGGGTCGCTCTCAGGAGCTCAGTGAGTTCCAGCACGGTACCGCGATTGGATGATACCTGTGCAACAAGTCCAGTCCTGAAATTTCCTCACTGCTAAATATCCCACAGTCAGCTGTTAGTGGGATTATAACAAAGTGGAAGCGATTGGGAACAACGGTAGCTCAGCCATGAAGAGGTAGGCCACGTAAAATCACAGAGTGGGGTCAGTGGATGCTGAGGGTGCGCACAGAGGTCACCAACTTCCTGCAGAGTCAATCACTGCAGACCTCCAACCTTCATGTGGCCTTCAGATCAGCTCAAGGACAGAGAGAGCTTCATGAATGGGTTTCCATGGCAGCTGCATCCTCCCATCACCAAGCTCAATGCAAAGTGTCGGATGCAGTGGTGTAAAGCACGCCAACACTGGACTCTAGAGCAGTGGAGACGTGTTCTCTGGAGGGATCAGTCACACTGAATGCTTCGGCATACCAAGACATTTGATGCTCCAACTTTGCGGGAACAGTTTGGGGATGGCCCCTTCCTGCTCCGACATGGCTGCACAGCAGCTCCATAAAGACGTGGATGAGGGAGTTTGGTGTGGAAGAACCTGACTGGCCTGCACAGAGTCCTGACCTCAGCTGGATTAAGGATGGATGTGACTCAGGTTTGTGTGTGTGTGTGTGTGTGTGAAGGCAGACGAGTCAGTACAAGTGTGCATGCGTCAGTGTGACACTTGATAAAACATTTGCTTATAGCCCCACACGTTCTCTTTAACAATGTGCCTTCATGCTCAAATTTGCTATTTTGAGAGTTGGGCCTCATAGGTCATAGGTCATAGGTGTGCAAATATGAACTTTGTATACTTCTCAGACGCTATGGTCTCCATCAGGTTACAAAGAAAAATGGACCATCAAATAATTTTCATCCAGCAGATCTAAGGAGACGTATGTCAGGAGCTTTTTTTCAGGCACTGATGTCACTGATGTCCTCTATGGTGGCGCACTCTGGAGGTCAGAGGTCAACAACTTTTGTGAGCACCATTTTTATTTGCTTGGGTTGATTTGAGGCCCGGTTGAAACCCTGAGACACAATGTTTGGAATCTGCAGGTAAAAACCCAATGACTCCACTGTCCGGCTCACCTGCGCACCGACCGCTCACTCAGTCTGGAACTGCACAGACACGGATGTGTGTAAATTCTGAAACACGATTGTCGTTATCAGCGTTTCCGGATTGCTGCAGATTCTTCGTTTTGGCTCAGCGTGAACGATCCAGCTGACCACATGATTGTTTGGTGGTTTTAGTGTGTCTGTTTAATGACAGCAGCTGCGCAGTTTATACACAGAGAAACATTAACCACCGTCATGTTCCAACGAATGGAGCGGAAACGTGCATCTGCAATATATTTATCCATGCTAGCATTATTTAACATTACTGGCCTCAGAGACTGCTCTAAGCAAAGGTGGCTTCTCTGTTTTATTGCGCATTAGCATGGATAGGAAAATGTTTATTAACCACTGACTCGCAGCAGTTTACTGACTGACCGCGCGATGACGCACAGCCGTCGCTGTGCAGACACCCAGCAGCAGGCGCCACCTGCAGGCTGACCTGATGCACGCGCTCAGAGCGACCCAGCGTTTTTCTCTACTGTCCAATCACGTTTTGGTGAGTTTCCGGAGACGAGCTGAACAGCTGAACTCGGAGAGAGACGCTGAGGGGACCTTGTGCCTCGTGGCGTGGAAATGGGACACCCGTGCACTGACCCACTCCGCATGTATTATAGATTCCATTAAAATGTCAGCGCGCTCGAGCGAAGCGTCTCACCGCCCACGTCCTCGCGCACTGCAGCTGCCACGCTCCCTTCCTCTCCTCTCCTCGTCTGCTGCCATCCAGGCTGCCCCCCCCCCCACAATTATTTCTCCCACTTTTTTGTAACCCTAAAGTAAAATCAGGAGAAACGACTGCTATGATTTATATCACAGATAAATGTTAGATTTGCTGCTGTCTGGTTTTTGACTGGCGTGACTTTAGGACTGAATGTAAAACCGTTCTTGACATTATTTTCTAATATTCTAAACCGTGCAGAGTGTTTACATCCTTCAGTAGTGTCTGCCAGGCTGCAGGTCAAAGGTTAGGGAGCCTGTTGGAGTCCAGTCACTCCCAGTGAAGCAGATTCACTGAGCATGCCCTGCACTTGCAGACTTGAAGCAGAAGATGAACACATTCGCACTCTGACAGCTGGACCGTCTGCAGATTGTGTTTACAGCGATTTCAGGGATGAGCTGGAACTATAAAAGTGATGCGGACAGACTTCTAACGAGCTTTGATTCATTTCACACTCCTGGGAAACGGCAGCAGATCCTTCTTCACACTTTTGTTCTTAATCTTCCTTCTTGTTATTATTTTCCGCGCAGCTTTGCCTGCAGGAGCAAAAAATGCTAACTGTCCCTCAAACCCTAAAGCGAGAGGCTCCTAATGATCATTTTTAATAATGCTCCGTGTTTTCTCACCTTTACTTTGGACCCTGCATACTGACACAGATACATGCGTTTATACATATGTATGGCTGCTCACGCTCTCCACTCTACGCTTGATACACAGATAAACAGCTCAGGGATGTATGACTGTGTCCTCCCTCCAGAATAGCTCCTTTGTCTCCTAAGATATTATCTCCACCGTAGATAAAAAGAGACTATTAACATTTCATGCAGCGGGGTAAGCCATGACCTTAAACTATCTACTGAGCTGCTCTCCTCTCATCCAAACACACACACACTGAAAAACATCCCCGCCTAAGTGAGCATTTGTCCTGGTAGAGCCTCAGAACAAGAGCTTCTCTGCACATAAATGAAGGGCCACCCATTTGGAAATGTTCATGGAAAATGCTCCTCTTGATTGGTTTCTGTCCATAAACAGGCCTGCAGATTCCCTCCCTTCAAATAAAAGTAAAGTAATTTGATCGTGACACTTGAGCCCTGAGTATTCGCCCTACTCTGCAGGCTTCGGCCCTCCCCTCACATACCCTGCATAGCTCCCATTCTTGAAAGCAATAGGATCGGTCCACAGATGAACCCGTACATGCTAAAGGCGGGCAAACGTGCAGGTGAATGATCGGATGGAAGGAAGTAGATGGCAGCAGACGTGGTCAGAGAGAGGCAGCTCGTGTCTCACAGCTGTTCGTGCCGGTTGCTTTAATCTAGTGGTGAGCATGCGGGATCAGGGCTGGGCACCACAGCCTCAGCTGCCCTGGGTGGGGGAGGGATTACCAGGGAGGGAGGGAGGGAGAGGATTCAGGCCACAGAGGAGCTGCTCGTGCTGCAGGGCCGCGGGGTGATCGGGCTCCGTGGAACGTGACGATGCAGGAGCACCTCACAGGGGTGGCGCTGGTTTGAGTCTGCGCACTCCACACGCTGTACATTACATCACAGCAGCTCCTGTTACTGAGGAGGTTTCATCAGACCACACCTGGCTGTCTATACCTGTTTTTAGCGATCCTGATTTGGACTTTTCTTAAAGTCAAAACATAACTCAGCCCTCCAGGTGTGGCATGTTGGAACAAGTGGAAGCACCACAGGTAGAAACATTACGGACCAAACTTTGATGAAGCTTAAATAATGCACCCCGTGCTGAGGATAGCAGGATTGTCTGAAATGCAGAGATAATCTTACAATAATTCAGTGATTTATCCCACTGACTGTATAATAAAGATGGACATCTGAATTTCCAGTTTGGCCATCAAATACTTTTGTTTGTTAGAATGAGAGGTGATGATATTTAATGGAGTGGTGAGAGAAACTCACGTTAGCCAGCACACACACACACCTGCTAATATCAATGAAATAATGCTAGAATTCCACTACGATTAAGATCTCAGCAAGCTTTATTACTCATGAGATAATTAAATTCAGATCGTCACAAACATGGTCGGGAAGTTTGGTTCTGTCAGCATGCCATCATGCTCGTACTCTTCATGCTTGTTTTATGGTCCCATGGCTGTGTCTGTTTGCATGGGTATTTGCCTGCACACAGTCTACACAGACGGACTTTTAGCCTATGCAAATGGGCTCCCGTGCAGCCCTCAAAACCCAAGAGTGAGTAGCTCATCTGCCCACAGCTCAAACGCTAATGTCTGAAAAGTTGGCTGGAAAAGGGAGTAACAAGCTTCTTGCTCCGGAAACTTTCAATACATTTGTAATATATAATAAAAGGCTATTTATACAAAGAAGAAGAGCGCATCAGGCTGTAAATATCTTTGTTTCTGCTGTAAACTCAAATCTGTGGGGACTGACTTGGATTTGAAGCCTCATGTGGCCATTTGAGGAACTGCAGTTTTTGGCACTTCCACGCTGGTCTGGGGGAACTTCACCAGTCTGTGCTTAAAGGAGGGAACTGCACAACATTAAGCTTTTGCATGTTGAGTTGTTCCCATACATGGATGAAATATATATCAGTGGTTTGACCACATCAAGATAAGAAGTGTAACTCCAGCCTGAGCCCTCCCCTTCAAAAAACTGTGTTCACTTAGGCTGATATGGTCTGCTACACACTGTACATACAGTACAAAAAATACTCAGGCAAATTCCAAAGGGCACAGGAGCAGTGGAGCAATGCCGGGTATGCAAACAGAAGAGATTCCTGCCCAAGCCGCCTCAGACGGATCCACGGTCGTTCCATGAATCAGTGCAGGAATCATGGCTACACAGCTGTGCCTTCGAAACGTGCGTAACAACGAGACCTTTCATAAAAGCTACAGCTCGTTTGGACCAGCTGCATATGACACATTCTGATGAGTTTACCCAGAATGCACTTCTCCAGAGAACGATCAGAGAACAGAACCAATGCTTGTTTCCGTTTCTCTGTCCCAGACAGTAAATTAAACTAGTTTTGCTGTGGGGCACAGCCATTGGCTCTAAAGCGAACTCGGTCTGTGACTGATGGCTCTGTTGGGCATCGGTTGAATCGATCAGACCGCCGGTGCAGACGGCAGCAGAGGGACGCCTCCTGGCGGGCTGCTGGGACTCGTGTTAGCGCTGGCGGTGACTGTGCTGTAACACATGACTCTGGTTTCATTGTTGTCAGCTGTCCAGGAGAACACCTGTGAACTGTTCCTCCGTCAGAGTCGCCACATGAGGCGACGTGCTGAGATGGTAGGGTTAGATATGTAATGTTGATGCAGCTGTTAGTATGCTATAGTCTGACAGATTCAGAGGAGCTAATTAAATGTGTAATGCTGAGAAGCAGCAAAGCATTTGATGGGACTTTTTTTGTGGGTGATTACTTGCTTGCTCTGCAAGAAAGCTCATTTGCATCTTAATTTGAGTACTTTCATGTTATTGCTCTACTTGTGACGGTGCACTATTAGTTATTTTAAATGACACGGGAGCCCATATGAATCCCCTTCAGTAACAGATGCCTGTGTTTCCTGCGTGGACGGGACGCTCTCCCTCTCAGGTCTCTGAAATCTGACGAGACGTTTTCACAGGTCTCCATCAGGCAGCTATAGTGTCAGCAAAGTGGGAGGAGTCTCTGGTTTTGGTGCATCACCGAGCTCGGTGGGTGCTGGCTGCTTACATTACCCACCTTCCTTCAGTCACAGTCAGGTCGCATCACGAGAGCCGCATTTGTTTACAACCAAAGCGACTTAAAAAAAAAAAAAAAGCTCACGGACTTCCGGAGTGGGAGTGCTTTCCTGTGGATCTGTCACTAACACGCATGACATCCGTTTATTAGCGCAGCTTTAAGGACACCTCTGACTGCCTCATCTGTCCACCGTGAGTCACCATCATTCCATTATGTGTTCCCTACCTTTGTACTTTCCCTTCAGCCAGCATGGAAACACAGGAAGATGCCTACTCCAATTCCAGAATCCGCTTTCCCAAAGAGGAGACAGTGGAAGGGTCTTCTTCTTTATTCTCTTCAGTGATGAATATGTGCGTTCTTCTAAACTGCAGATTGGAGTTCTCTCGCTGTGCTTTCACGCCTGCTGCCTGTTCAGTGGAAAATAATTGAATTCTGCTCTGATTGTCTGTACTTGTGTAGACCCGAGATGAAACAAAGCCAAACACAGGAAGGTAGAAATAAAGAGCAGTCGTGCATGAGAAGATTATTTGATGCGGCGTCTGTGGTTCTTTTATCTCTGCTGCTAAGCTCGAACATTTAGAAATCTGCTTTTTATGCTGAATTATTTGATCTGCGGTGTTCTTTGTGACTTTCTCACCTCTGCGCTCTTTACAGCACTCCTGTATCAGCCCGTCCTCTGATCAGTGGAGGCAGCCCTGCCATGTGTCTGCTGGATTCATTTCTCTAACACCTCGGCTCTGTTTTCTCCGACTAGGCTCCACACATCTCGGGGATCCGCGGGCCACGTCGAATCCCAGCTCGCCCTCCTCCTCGCCGCACACCCCCAGCGCCCTGGGAAGTGGCATCTCTGATCCAGTCCTGAACGGAGGCCTGTGCTCAGCCGCTTACTGCAGCTCAGCAGGGGGTGAGTACACCCAGATAGGAAACTGCTACTGTAGAAGTAGACAATCAATCACTCTGCAGGGGCCTCAGGGGAAGCCATTATGGGATGGTGAGCAGATGTCATCCTGCAGTAGTTTAGAACAATGGCCAGCACTTCGTGGTCCCACCGCTGCTGCAGCAGGAATACGTGTTGTTGTGTCACGTAGAATAGTTGCTGTAAATGGGACCGCGGCCCTCTGCGCAGCACCTTCAGGAATCGAGTACTGGCACACCATGACTTTAGACCAAGTAATTTAGCTTCTGTGATCCATATATCTTATATGCTGGCAGTTCATGCTTCACCGGGCTCCTCGGCTCCCTTCTTCAGGAAAGAAAGGCAACTCTTTGGATCACGGTGATACTAGAGGAGCTGAAAGCCAGGCGACAAATTATTCACCGGACTAAATAGGGTAACGACAAACTAAGCCCGGCACACAGCAGTGACTGTGGCTAGCAGAACAGCAAAGCTCATCACGTGTCTCTGCTAACCCAACGTAACCAGCAGCTTTGAAGGGTTCTGCCTCCGTCCCTCAGCTCACCCACAGCGGGCTGTCGGAGGGGCTTCCTGCACGCTGTTCTATGTAAAAATAATTGGCAGCTGCTAGCTAGCTACACATCATTTCACCCCATGTGCTCATAAAGCTGCATGACACCAGTTTATTTGAGGTTTTGGTGCATTTGGGTACCTCCACCTGTTCAACACTGTCTCTGTTTTTGCACCAGGAACCACCCCAAATTCTCCAGTCAGCCTCCCCAAGTCACCCACGTTCCCATCAGGCCGTGGGCCTTGGTCCGACGAGTGCTCTATCTGCTATGAGAACACAGTGGACACGGTCATCTACGCCTGCGGACACATGTGTTTGTGCTACACCTGCGGCCTCAGACTCAAGAAGATGTCCAACGCCTGCTGCCCCATCTGCAGGAGGCAAATCAAAGACATTATCAAGACCTACCGCAGCACGTAAGGAAGCAGCGCGGGCCAGGGTTACACAAAGAAACGTTGAGGTTCAGGGAACATGAACTCTGGTACTTGGATTTTGGTATTTTCATACAAATATTGTTGGCTGGTTCTCTCGTGACCTTTTCCAAAGCTAATGCCTCTTCACGGGGAAGCTCTCTCTCTTTAGAGTCACGGCCTCTGGCGTGAAGTTCAACTCTGTTCTCGTCAGAAGTGTTTGCTTTCTGCGGGGATCGTCGAAGACTTTGAAAGAAGAGCGAAGAACTGAACTAGTTCCAAAATTCTTTGATTTGTTGAACCATGCTGTAAGATTTAGGGACTACTGCCCATTTGCACCAAAGCAAATGAGTCCCGTTGGGTCTGAATGTCTCAATAGATCTTTTTAGAGGATGACTGAAGCTCTGGATTATGCCATCAGCAGGATTTATGGCTTAAATAGTCAAATAAAAAAAGCACACCCACTGCAGGTAATCATCTCAGTATGTCACAACTTGTGTCTGTGTGTTACTGACACCTGGAAGCTCAGTCTGAAGTGATGGACCTCTGTTGTTGTTGTGGTGATTATCAGTGAGTGATGTTCTAGCGACGCGAGGTGGTGCAGAGTATTTTAAGTAGGATCGTAACACCTCTTGTACTCATATTATCTAATGTACCTTTTCTGGTAGTTTTATTGCAATGTTGGTGGTAGCTATCTTGTTGTTCTAGCTTGCTCTGCAGTGTGGTGTGTTGCACTGAAATCTGCATCGTCCTCTCAGAAAAGCCCTGATACTGACAGAGAGGATACAGGCCCTCATTGGCTAAAACAATCTACAAACCATAGACTGTATATAAAAGAGGGCTGTAGCCAGCTTAACGTGTCCAGTTTCGTTTTGAAGCCTCAGCCTGAGCGTGTTCGCCATCGCCATTTCATTCCATTTTAAAACCGAACGAAAGACCCCGCACGCTCATACACTGATGATGTCACTCACAAAGAGGCCCCGCCCTAGTTTACGCTCTGCTTTATCATTTCACCTCAAATGGCATCTTAATTGACAAAACGAGTGCCTGTCTGTACTGACATAAACTAATGACTGAGGCCAGTAATTCATCAGCATTCTACACAGGAGTCGCCCCCTGCTGTCCACTGGGGGGGGAATGCAGGTTTAAGGCACTTCACAGCTGTAGGCTATGTCCATCTTTATATACAGTCTATGCTACTAAGCTGCTTCCAGCAGACTCTGCAGCTCTGACTTTTTGAAAGGAAACAGGAAGTGGGGGGAAAACAAAGTAATCTGGATACTCCTCAGGGCCTCCGATCTTTTTTTTTTTTTTTTAAGAACTACACTCCCAAACTGTACCTGTGTAACCATACCTAACATACCCGACACACTGTGAGTGCTCGTGACAAATTGGCCAGTCCTCAAAAATAGCTCCCGCAACAACACGTAAAATCAGAGGATTGTTGTCATGGTTTCCTGCCTTATGTCACAGAAGGTTCATTGATGGATGGACCCCGCGCTGTGCTCTCAACAGCCCTCACGATGAGTTACCAAGTCATGCTGCTGTGTGGCACACACTGAAAGCACACACCGATTCAAAGCTATTTTTCTAACAGCGTTACCAATATTTGACTATCAGATGTATATTTGTGACTTTCACCAGCAGCAGAGGCATTTTACAGAAATCAGTTCAGGGGGAGAATAAAGGCTCAGATTGTGATTATTTGTATGATTCCTTCCCCCCCCGTCCTCATAAACGTCCCTTCAGATCTAAGCCATAGCTCGCTCTCACAGGAATCTGAGAGGCTGCATCTTTAAAGTCATCTCTCTTCATTTTGTAGATAATCAGCGAACGGGGCTCAGACCTGCGCTGCTATGGTGATATTTCTCACATCCTTCCTCCTACGTTACTTTCATGACGCTCCTGCTTGAAGTGTTAATTCACATTTGAATGTTAACTTATGTATTTAGAGATTTTTATTGATGTGCTTGAACTGAAAACTTTTTTTCTGTTAAAGTTTGT
>VUQK01021894.1:1910-12483 GCA_015106715.1 Bujurquina vittata | reverse complement strand
AAAAAGGAAAAAAAAAAAAAAAAAGACAAGTATATGAACAATAGCGTGCGTTCCAGACGGCTATTCAGTGGGAACTGCAAACATCACAAACTGGTGTAGACCGTGCTCAGCCAGTGACCCAGAGGCTATGCAACGGGCAAGTAAAACCGCCCTGAACATCACCGAGCATCCGCGATATCAGTGAACTGAGGTGTTTCTGCTGAGCCCGAAGGAGACTGAAAGACTAGGCCCAACCGAGCCACAGCCTGCTCACCCTGCTGCCATCTGGCAAGTGGTACGGGCTGCAGAACCGCCGCATTTTGGAGCCGTTTCTACACTCAGGCTGTGCGATTACTGAACTCATCCTGAACTAAACGTCACCATGAAAATAGCTTCTTTTTTTTTTAAATCACTATGTTTTCTTTGTTTTTTAGTATTTTAGTTTCATAGCATAAAAGGACTGCTTATAAAATTTCACTGTGCAATGTTGTGTTGCATAATTATTCATTTTGAATCATGAAATCGATCCAGTTATGAAAGGGGTGCATCAAGTCTAGAAACTCTTTATTGCTGTAGTCATTTTCCTAAATCACTCAGCCTTTTTTCTCTTCCCATCTCCCCACTGCTCATCTTCTCCCATGTGGTGTCTGACACTGTCTCAGCCTGAGCAGCAGAAAGTTATGAAACATTAGTCTTTGCTGCAGACAAATGAAGCCAGTTCTGCCTTTTAGCCTGCTTTTACTGCTTCATTTGGTTTTTTCCCCTTTACTGCCTGTGTTATTTCATTCAGTCAGAAGTGCATCTTTGACACTTGGGCTCTCAGGGCCATTGTTGGGTTTGTTGTTCTGGAAATACATAAACAGAACTAGATGTGAAACTAAAACTTGAAGATATGAATATAAAGAAACAAACCAGGAAACACTAAACTCAAAACCAATGACTCACGAGGAAACTCAAGACTCTGGGCCCAAGACCGAGAGACCATGACACTCAACCTTTGGCCACAAAAGCTAATCAGTTCATTCTTGAGTCCAAGCGTGTGTTTGCAGAAGTTCCCTCACGGCATGTCAGAGATATTGCATTTAGAAAAAATCCGATGGAGAGATATAGGATAATGTGGATGGATGTAAAGCTGATGATCACAGCTGCCAGTCACCATCAAGTAAAAGCATTAATGTTCCTAAACTATAAAAACGAGTGTTTTTAAGAAAAAGCGCTTTGGCATGAATCATTGTTTGGACTGATAGTGCTTATGTGTCTGTCAGCAACATTTCTCAAAAACTACCAGGCTACATTTCATGAAATCTGGTGGAAACGTGACGCATCTGCAAAGGCAGAACACATCAAATCCGGTGAGGAAGCGGATCGCTTACTTAGGAAGTTCAGCCTTTAGACTTGGCACAATTACACATGTAAGCAAAGACGTGGAGCATCAAATGGTTTCGAACAATATGGTGTCGAACAAGGAGGGCCCCCAGAAGGCACACCCGTTTTAAAAGGATGATTTAAAATTACTGCTAAAATGGTTTTTGGCGTTATAACGTTTCCACAGCTGCCTGCTACAAAGTGAACATGCACGGCTTATTCATTCACAGGCACATGGTAAAAAGCTGTGTTCCATGTTGTGAACAGACATCTCAATTCTGAATGAAAATGCTTTTTCACTTGGATGAAGCTTTATCAGGAGCTGAATCTGTTTTATTGAAATCACTGATCATGGGGTTTTTTTTTGGTTTTTTTTGACATTTCAATAGGCCTGGTGGTATTTAATCTCTATACAGGACTGTCACACTACAGTGCAGAGCTGCACTCTGCTCCTCGACAGCAGCCTCAGCTGCCCTGAAGTCAATCAGACAACTGGGAATAAAATGAACTAAGCAGCAGAAGATTAAGACGGATTACAGTGGGGGAGTTAACCATATGAATGCAGCTACACTACATTACTATAGAAATGACGGCTCATGATGGTGTGCAGTGTCAAGTTGTGGAAATCAAGTTTTGTGATTTGAAATGTATGCATGCATGATTATACATGAAAATAAAAAAAAAAAAAAAGAAGAAAAAATATAACCCATACACTGCCACGCTGCACATACAGTCCTTGGCGTCCAAAGCAACATGGCTACAGTGAATCAAACTGCACTTTTCTAAAATGGTTTAACTCACATCTTTACACAGAAAGCCCCGCTGAATATCAAGGCCTGATACTCAGCAACACTCATTTTGCTTATAAGCACTTCAACATCTGCTGCCAGCGGATGAGTGCCTTTAACCTACCTTTAAAAAGTGTTGCTGTGGTTTTAACAATTCATTATGGAATTAGAGACACCAAGCTTTTGGTTTTTTTTTTCCTTCTTTCAGCTATAATATATAAAACACTTCTATACATTTTTTTTTAAAATAAAAGCGCTAACAAGAGGATAAAAAGACACTTGAAAATCAGTTATTGTACTTGATTCTGCCAGCCTCTCATTCAAATAGATCTCTTTTTCTTTCTTTTTGAAACTTTCCTCACTTCCTGCATTACTTGTTTTCTCATCTTCTCTCTGTCCTCGTCTCTGAGCTTCTCATTCATCACGTTTGGTGGTGACAAAGATCCTATACGAGGCTACTGGAATAAATGGCCTCCTGCCCTGCCATCGACAGGCTCTACTCAATTGAATTTAATGCTTGGCTGCCCTTGTATTTTCTTTCTCAGTCTCACAAACAAACTCATTTATTCTAATTTCTTGATGTCTCCATTTGCATCTGTGAACTCTAACATAAACTCCACCCTCTACTGGGGCTGCGCTTGACTAGTGTGGCATCCATTAATTACCCACTTAATCAGAACTAATTAATGTAATAATGCATGGCTTAATTAACAAAATTGCTATAGGCATTTCAAAACAAGGTGTCCAATATCTAACACAAATAGGTTGGGAAATGGCAGGTAATTATTCCTTGCCAAGTTAAGTGAATATCAGCCGATATACACTGTGGCTACGCTGAGAGCAATTGTAAGCGATGGCAAGTGATGTTTGTGTGGCGTTAACAGAAAACGGAATAAAGGAAAGACAACTGGATGAGCATCTGAGTTGACATCACTTAAATAAAGAATGAAAATGTAAAGATAAAAGGGGACAGACAGCCTTTAGTACTTAAAAGGTTAGAATAGAAGAAGAGTATGGATACAGAACAGCTGTCTCTTTTCAGCGCGCATATGCCGTGAAAGAGAAACTCTCTTCTGCGACACAAATAATTTCAGCTTTTCCATTTTCGGCACATACATAATTGTTTTTTATGGCTCGACAGATATTAAACGTCAGGGCCGACAACAATATCTGAATAGTTTGCTTTGGGTCATACGCAATAACTTATAATCTTGGCCCTCGTGGAAAGGATCTTACCCCTGCGCACAAACAAATGCATCTTTGCGTGGCCGACGCCACGCACCTCGAAGGCGAGAAAGCAGGAGAAAATCCGACTGAAGAAACTGATCAATTTCGTCCGAAGAGACTTGTGTAAATTTCCTTAAAACAGACAGACCTTCATCATTTGTTTGTATACGTTTACAAAAATATTAATAAATCACTCATTTGTGTGTGTAGTCTTCATACGCACAATTTACGCACCTTTTTGTGCATTTGCGGCGTTAGTAAACGAGGGCCAGTATTTCTCAAAAGAAGCACATAAGTTGCAGCAAGCCGGCGTGGCTTTCCAAGGTTTTCCGAGCTATCCACATTCACCGCATGATCATCTTCATGACCTTTCACAGGAAAATCCTCAGCTTCAACACCTCTCTTTATCCAAACTTCTCAGTCGTGCATGACTTCTATTCTCTCCTAAACACGATACGCTACACCTTCCACTAGTTTGCAAGACAAAATCACAAAGTTCGCAGTGGCACACACTAATACAGTACCTCAGGAGGCGATTCCTCAACAACCTAAAATCATCAGCTTTGAATTCAGCATTTTTCTAACTACTGTTTCATAACACAAATGTAATCATAAAATATCCTGGAAACGTCTGCTTCTTTGCTTTGTTTGTAGTAATATTTTGCTGTAATACGTGTGTGTGTGTGTGTGTGTGTGTGTGTGTTTGTTCCATGTCTAAAGTACGGCATTGTGTAAAGGCAGAACACAAAATACACAGAGGAAGGAAAAGACTCTCTCAGCTAATCCTCTTGCCTTACGAGAAGGCATCCTTTCAGTCTGGGCACACCTGCCCAGTCTTTGCCTTCTCCGGTTCCTTTGTTCCCTGCAGAGTCCAGCAGTCTGGCACAGAGGAGGACAGAAGATCTACAGAGATCAATTTGTTGTCATCTGTCTGTCTGTCTGGGACACGAGGAAGCTGGTTCATACAAATCACAATCATGCACATGCTTGCACAACTCTCACAGAAGGCAAGACTTCCATCCCAATCTCTCCCACAACACTGCACTCAATAACGGCAAAACCAGAGCTGCAGAACTGGGGGGGGGGGGCAGAAGAAAATCCTCGCGTCTGAGAGCTCAGTGTGCTGTTAGGAATTTTCTGCCTTCCTGGATCAACGCATCTGAGCTTTCAGCCAGGCAGCTTCAAAACATGCACATAAGAGAACCTGTACACACAGATGTGAGGACACACATGTAGCAGAGACCCACAAAGCAGCTGTCAGTCAATCAGCTGTGAGCTTGTTCAGATACTCAGAACAAACATTCTCTCCAACAAACTTCAAAAGCTCGTTACTACCGCGCCTTCTCAAAGGAGCCGAATTCAAAACTGCTTTGGAACATATGAGTTATCGATCAGATCAATCAGGGCAGAGTTGTAGACACCCTGCAGCCTTTTGTTTGTCCCAGAGAGGTGGTAGACGGAGCAGCGAGACGACGACTGAGATAGCATTTCTATTTTTATATTTCTTTAAATTCGCAAACCTATATCAGAAAAAGTGAGCAGCAAAACAATTCAACAAATACTCTGCACATGATGGTCTCAATTTTTTTTTTTTTTGTTCACTGAACTGGTATACTGTTAAAACTGCATTAAAACATCACTGTTTAGTCACTTTACTGGTTGACTGGTGAGTAAATATAATATATAGATCATGTATTCTGAAGCTGTCAATGGCTTGTTGAAGTTTCAAGTTTGCACATATTATTTTTCCAGTGACAAATGTGCAAAATCAAAATCTGTTTATTTGACCTCTGCTTATCTCGTTTTGTCTTATTAATTCAAAACCGCTCTACTGTGTAATTGTGTCATCTGAGCGACTCGCAAATTTAATCATAAAACTGTTGCTTCTTGGTTAGCTGATGAAATCAAAAAGACAACTGTAATTTAAAGTCAAACACCCAAAAAAATGATGATGCCATTCCCGCGCGCTTCGTCATTGGTAAAAACACTCCTCTACCGGATCAACCACAAAATGAATACATTGGGTATGTTACACAATGATAATAAGGGACCTTTCGAGGAGGAAAAACCCTGGATGCTTTCTTTTTAATAGGTCATATCTTATCTTACAATATTTTTTAATTATTTTTTTTTATTATGTTCAAAGAAACAAACATAGCTGCCAGGACTCAATACTTACTGCTGCATTCTCACAATGTTGAGATTCAAATTTAGCTGAGAGTCTCATCTGTAAGGTAAAGACCCTACAATAATACAGAGAACCCCCAACAATCAAATGGCCGCCCCTATGAGCAAGGACAAGCACTTGGCAACAGTGGGAAGGAAAAACGCCCTTTTCACAGGAAAAATAAATCTTACTCTAGGCTAAAAGTAAATGCAACAGTAACACTGGTAAGGCAGTTGAGCTCCACAGTGACCTACATACTGAAAACAAACTTTCCCAGCTCTGAAGACGGTTCACAAACATAAAACAAGGTGTTCACTTTTATCCAACAATGACACCCGACAGTGGGCCCATCCCTCTGAGCATTGTTCCAGCTGCATGTGCAGTGGATGGACAGGCCCCCTCAGCCTTAGTTATGTTGATCCACTCAATGGGGGCTTTCTGCAAAGGCTGCTCCATCGATAACTCATAGACCAGCTCATTTCACCTGACTCACAAGCAACCCTTGTGCCTTGCAGGCACTTCCTGCAAAGCATGCAGCAGTATGTTGCTATAATCTCAAGAGACGGAGAACGTGCTCGGGACTACATAAGCAGATCTGTTTGTCATCCCTGCGTGTGTTTTGGAATACATGCTTGTATCCTCACAGAAGTCGTGGCAAAAAGAAACCTTCAGTTTTTCTAGGCTTTTACATATCAGGATGTAATGAAAATATTATTTCCCTTAGCAGGTCTTAAAATGAGGTATTAGGCCAAAATGCAGAAGTGGTGCGAAAAAAAACTAAGCAAGCTCTTCCCTCCGATTTAAGAGCGGAAGGTGCAGCCAGGTGCTGATAATCAAATGCAGTTGATTATCTGATCATCTGCAAGTGTGACCACCTCTATCTAAACAGACATTTTGGCCCTTTATTTGTCTGGCGCATTCTGGTGCGTCAGTGCCAAGGAGGAGAGACATCAGCAATGATCGGCCCATTACTCTGGGAAGAGTTATAAGGTCATTTCCAAGCTATTTGAAGTCCATCATTCTGCAATGATGGTTTGTTATTTACAAGTGGAAAACATTCAAGACACTTGCTTTAAGTTCGGCTTATTGCTGCTAAAGGTGGTTTTACAAACTATTAAATCATGGGTACACGTTTTCCCCTCACGCAGCTTCTGTATTATTTCTTGTCAAATAAAAAGACACAGTGTAGCCTGCCATGTGTTGCTGTTCATCTCAGTTTGTACTTACTTAACTGTAAGATCGGGTAAGGACTAGATCACGTTTTATGTCCTGATATGTAAAATCTTAGAACTGAGAGAGGATGCACTCTCTTTTTTACCGTGTGTATAAAACATGTTGTGTGTGTGGGGGTTCGGAGTGAGTGGTTCTCTAGTTTCTCCACACAAATATAGCCCATGCCACAATACCGAACATGATAAAAGGGAAAGGGGCAGATAACAATGCAGGTCCTGTCATGTCTGATACACTCTGATGAGGCAGTCAAAACCAGGAGAGACGCTGTGAACAAGGCTGAGGCACCTACAGGGATGACAGTCTGCAACCATCAGTGAACCATGTACACAGGCTTCCAACTAAACATGGTCACCGTAGCCCAGCACAACTCACTGCTCATAATGCAGAAGCACAAATATGAGTTGTGAGTACGGATGACAACACGTGCAGCTGTGTTCCTGTGCTTGTATGCTGACAAGATGCTTTTTTTTTTTTTAATCTTGTCTTGGTGGGAGCAAGTGAAGGGAATGACGAGGGTGAAAAGACCAGAGGACTTCTTGTGGATAGCCGATTGCCTCAGTTTCAAGGATAAATATAGCTGCGGCTAGATGTAGTGAAGAAATGCTATGAATATTAAGCGGTGTAAATTATGGGAGAGCACCTCTGCACTGACAGACACAGCATTAGTCAGTGATGCAGATCACTGAGCCATCAATTGGTCCATCTGTTTCTAGTTCCTTCACACCCCTCCTCTCTTTCTTTTGGCCAATCCCCGCTTTCCTACTGCTTTTCTAATTCTAATTTGGCTCTCATTTCTCTCAATCATCTTGTCTCTCAGATTTTTTTCTCCATTCTTCTTCTATATCTCAGCCACTGAGGGCAAATGAGATAACACGTATTGGCTTGCCATCTTCAAGCCTAGTTTATTTTTCCTCCTCTCTGCCTGTGCTTGTCATCAGTACCTGGCGCAGCCGGCGGTATAGTTATTATTCACCAAGTATATCGGTGTGTGTGTGTGTGTGTGTGTGTGTGTGTGCGCAGTATCGCTGATTGTTTGTATCTTTAAGACCCTGCATGTCTTGTCTGCTTGCTGGTCAAGTGGCTTTTTCTCTATGTACCCGCAGCTAAGTGTGAGGCTTCGAGTACGCAACACTCTCTCTGGAGTTCATTCAAGTTTTTTGCACACTCGCCCTGTTCAGCCGATTGCGCTTTTCCGAGGGGTGGGAGGTCAGTGCACAAATGTGACCTGTGACTGTTTATGTGTGATACGATATCATAACTAGCAATGATTTGAAACATGTTACTTGATCTTACTAAAGAAAAACCATGTAATTCAAAGCTAAACAGAACAGTTTTGCCGTTTTTATTTTACTCTACATCGCATGCATGAAAGCATACATTTGAAAACCTAAATTTTGTTGCATATTTGTGTGAGCGAGGATTATATTACTCAGTCTGTCTCGTGTACAGTACCCTTTCATCTCCTTACCCCCTGCATCTAAGCCCCGCAGCGGCCCAGCTTGGCGGTGCCAGTGCTCTCGTTAATCACACAGTGTCGGGCCTTTAATAAGTCCTTGATGGGGGTTTCGCCATGAACGACACTCTTTATCAAAGGTTTACACTGCCAGCGTGAGCTGGAGAATGATTGATCCCACCATGCTCAGGTTTGCCCTTCGTGCAGAATGACAGAGTAACACCCACAAGACCAGCGGTAGACGGCGGTGCTCAAGCATGTGTGTAACTCAACGCATGTCTCTGAGTGAATGTGAGTGCATCGGGGAGACAGTAATGCTATAGCAACGGACAGCTATGTTTGCAGGGTGGATACATCTGTTTGTTCCATTTCTCTCTCAGTCTGGCCAACCCTACTGTGCGTGATGCTTGTTTTAACCTTCCCTGGCGTTTGCTGGACAGTAGTCCACTTAATGCACTTAACAAATGAATAATTGTTTCCCCTTTATTAATAATAATACTGGCTCTATAATTTTGAAATTTGATGAAGCTGAAAATTTATAGAATGGAAATTTCAGTGTACAGTAAGTACACTGTGCTAAAAAGGGTACCAGTGGGGAAAGAATACTATAAAAAAAACTATCCTACAACATGGAATCAAATCCTTATCTAGTGTAGTGGAAAACTGCGTACAGTTGGATTTATTTCTCAACACCTGTGAACAAAAATACTGAATCCCAATTTCAGGGCATCTGTTGACAACCTGTTAAATTAGCTTAGAGAAGACCAAAACTAGTTTATAGAGATTATGAATTTTATGGCTATACAAAAAAACTTTAATTATGCAGAGAAAAACTTACACTGAGCCCACATTCAATTCAGTTCAATTCAATTTGATCTATCACAGCAAAGAGTCACCTCAAGGCGCTTTATACTGTAAGGTAAAGACCCCCCCCTCAGAGTGAATCCCCAACAATCAAATGATCCTGTGAGCAAGCGCTTGGCGACAGTGGGGAGGAAAAACTCCCTTTTACCAGGAAGAAACCTCCAGCAGAGCCAGGATCGGGGAGGGGCACGACCGGTTGGGAGTGGGGGGAGGGAGACAGGACAAAAGGCATGCTGTGGAAGAGAGCCAGAGATTCTTGTTAACTAATGATTAAAAGCAGAGTGGTGTAAAAACACAGAGAGAGAGTTTACTTAATTCCACTGGGCTAAATGTAGTTTCTTTATTCTGTCTACTTTGTATACCTTTTTCAGAAGGGTGGAGCAGGTAGGTGGGAGTATATTAAAAATAAATAAAGTACACAAAAGGTAGAACATGTAAATTATACAGATAACAATTGCAGTCTTATTTATTGCATTCTTATTTATGTGTTCATAGCTAAATAGAGAACTGAAATGAAGTAATAAATCTAGGAGTATGGTTGAAACTACTTAAGCTTACTCTCCAATGTATCCACTTCTACCAGCTAAGAATGTTACTTTACACTAGAACGAGATCAGTGATGACCAGCTTGAGAAAAGTGCTTTTGTTTTATCAAATACACTTGGAAGCTGCAAACAGTGTCCTAAATTGATTAGCCTTAAGTGTTTCCATTTATTTGTGAATGAAAATGAATTTATGTATATAGATGAGCAACACTAGAAAACGATAAAATGATGGATTCTAGTGTTGCAAAATTGCATGCCTGAATTTTCAGCAGGTGCTTCGACTACAGAACACTATAATTTTTTTTTCAAACGCTACAAGACTCACACAAAACCAAAATCAGGGCAAAAATACTTTGAAACTTTGAGTACCACATCTCTGGTATTATTCAGTGACTATGAAAAGAGAAACTGCATAACGCTTCAAAATATCAGTGCCAATTGTTTGTAAATGGCAGTGCTGGAAAATGAATGGCTTGGGGAAGTTCACTGCATAAAATCTAAAGAGAACAATTTGGTAGTCTGTGGCTGCAGGCAACTCGGAGATTAGAAAACTGCGAGGGTCTACCATCTAAATCCGTATTATTTTCTGACCTTTTACTGTCCCTCTCTCTCTCTCTCACACTCACACACACACACACACAAACCCTGCACCATGAGGTGGTAGACACCATCTGGTGGAATGGGCACAAAGACAAACAGAGAGATTGAGAAGCAGAGATACTAAACAAGTGTGTAATGTTTCAATATTTGCCTGTTCTGTCCATGTGTGGCTGTATTTTGTCATGAGACTCTCTTGGCTGTGAAGTCCGTCCACATTCATGATAATGTCCTCTTCCACAGCCCCTACAGGTTTCTGCCGCAGTCACTCCGAGCAGGTAGCCAAGCTTTTTGTTTCACGGGCAAAAAAAAAAAAAAAAAAAAAAAAACACCTGTTTAAATATCCCTTTCCAAT
>VUQK01021893.1:4460-16019 GCA_015106715.1 Bujurquina vittata | reverse complement strand
GTGGGTTGGGTTTCTTTTCCCGTGTTGGCCGGGGGTGAAAAGGAAAAAAAAAAGGGGGGGGAGGGGGGGGGGGGGGGGGAGTATAATTCAAAGCCAAAAAATATATACAGGTCCTACATATACATGTTAATTCACTGCTCTCAGGTCATTAGAAGGTACCACAGTTGACTTCATCTGTGCCATCTACGCAGTCCTTGTCACCATCACAGAGGAAATATGCAGGAAGGCAGCGGGTCTTGTTGTCACAGTGGTGAGCACAGCCTCTCAGTGTCACACACTGAAGTTCATCAGAGCGGTCCTGACACTGAGGCACGCCATCACACATCTGTTTCTTGTCTATACACATCTTTCCATGGGCACACTGGAACTGATCTGTGTGCAGACATGTGACATTAAAGTTAGCTAAGGACTTACTGTCAGTCACATACACACTACTGCTAATAAATAGATCCTGCAATAACATCTTGAGGGCACTTTTGTTCACTGTTTTAGAGATGCTGATTTGACAGAATGATTGTTAAGGATGGAGTTTGATAAACTGTACAGTATACTTTAACACTACAAGATCCAGCTTCAAAAACATTAAACTGCTTGGTGTGCCTAATAAATGCCCCTGTTTAATAAGCATAACCATCTTACCTTTGGTGCATGATGTTTCACAGTCCTCTTCGTCTGAACCATCCATACAGTCACGCTCTCCATCACACAGATATCTGTAGAGAACACACTCTGAGCCATCCCTGCACAGTTTAGAATCCCGGGTGCAACTTCTCAGACCACTTCCAGCTGAAACAACTGCTTGGATAGAGTTAAGAGAAAAGGGACAAAATGAATAAATAATTAGCATAAAAAAAAAAATAGACAAGCAATTTGGGTACAACTACACCCACACTGCAGGAACCCTGATAACAACGCCAGACAGAGAAACAAACATCCACCCATTGCCACAAAAACGGACCGAAACCTACGAGCGGCATAGATGTAGCATTTTATAACGGGACCAGGTGACGCCAATAGAACTTAATTAAACACCTGCCTGAGGGGAGGAGTTCCTGACTACAACCTAAGCAGCAGTGCTATTTCTAAAGATACATTATCGTAAACCAGAATGGAAAAAATAAAACTTTCTCTTCTTTTTGTTTAATTTAATATTTATTTTTGTTGGAAAATGTAAATAAGGTTAACGCGAGTAACAGTGTTTTAAAAGATTGAGCTATAAACTGGTTTTTGCCTCCAATCCTCTCCAAATGATGACAGATATAAACACATGCTGTCAAATAAACAAAGAAGATTGTCAAGGACATAAGCCAGTGTCCAGTTACGATTTCTTCAAGTTCTCCAATCACATTTTGGATGGGTGGGATTAAGCGCACGCACGGAGCCAACATGTTTTCTGTGTTGTTCCGGTCCAGCCAACCTGGCTAACTAGCTTGTGTAGCAGCGGTGGTAAGTTGAGGAGAGCCTTGTCAAAATTAGCCGCAACACAGTACCGTGCAGGCGTTTTTATGCCACCGAGGCGTTTAGAGCTGCGCGCATCGCCTCCCGAGAAACCGGAGAGTGAGCTTTTAAGACTGGGGTAATTATTGAAGCGCCCAGAGCGGCTTTGTTGACTTTGAAACGTGTTGTTTTGTGTAGCTCCGTTAGCCAGCGGCAGCCAGTGCTCAGTTTGGAAGAGTTCGTCCAAGATGCTAGCTCATTCTGGTGCCCGTGCTGGAGTAAAAGAAAGACAGCGGGCATCTTCTTTCAAATGAAATGCTACATTGTTGAGAACTGTGTGGTAACATTTTGTGAGAGTGGATATGGTGTGTCCTGTGCGTGTCTGCCAGGCTGATGGTGGGTAGAAAGTAGCGCGGCTTGACTGTTGCGCATAGGAGCCTTTTTCGTGGATCACAACAAAAGGATTTTTGATAACAAGCTGGCAGCTAGCTTACTTAAGCTAACGTTAGCTACCTTCGCTAGATGGGTGCTGCTCCGCAAGCTGTCTGCAGCTCATTAAATTTCGTTAACTAGAGATTTGTGCGTTTCCCTCGTAGCTTAGATTATTGCTGAATTTTGCGAGCTAGCTGTGATGAACTGATTTGGTGCCTGGACTCCGACACTTTCCCCCTCCTCCCCACAGGCAGCTAGCAGCCGGCCTTCCAAAGCCAGTTAGTGCTAGCATAGGGGGGCTGTCACTAAATACTCATCTGAGAGCATTCACTGTTTTACCTACAGCTGTTTATGCTTGTTTCTGCACACGGAAGAGACACACCGTGTGTTTTAGCGTTATATTTTACACGCTATAGTGAGTTGAGATGTCAGGCAGTGTTTGTGACGAGCTAACATGGGGGGTGGGGGCATTTGTTAACTTCACACAAGAAGCAGCTCCGCTGACCAAACAGCCCTACTGCTCTGTTTGAAGTAACAGACTAATACTAATAATTTGTAAAAGTCTTGAGCCAAACCTTTTCTTTATATTTAGCTTCCAAGAAGCCAAACTTTGTAGGCATTTCTTAAAGTGGTTTTTAGCAATAGTTCTACCAGCTTTCTGAAGATATTTCAAAGTGTTTCTTTGGACATTGGCTGCTGTTTACCCATTTTCAATCCAGTCCTTGTACCTGACCATTTTCAGAGGAGTGTTTTTGTATGTTAAACCACTTAATACTGATCTATGAATGAATTCAAACTTAAGTCAAGGGATGCACCAGTGTTTCTCTACACAAATACTGGTTTATCCCAGTAAGTTGTCTCTAACAGACAACTGACCTGACACTGGCCCTTCAGCTGGTCCATGTACTGTTCACTGAAGTCTCATCAGAAATGGTTTGAGAGGAAGGGAAGGGTGGCTGTCAAAAAACCATTCTTAAGGAAGGGAAATGGGGAGAAAAGCCTGAGGTATGCCAAACTACACAAGAATTGGACTGAAAATCAGTGGCAACAGATCTGATAGTACTGAATCCATTGAAATGTTTTGTTCATATTATCAATATTTATGGAGAGGAGGTGCAACAGTGAGTGTGTGTAGCATCTGTGACATACAGTGGAGGTTCTACCATGGTTTGGGGCTCCATTTCAGCCAGTGGTGTTGGTGGAATTGATGGAAATTTGAGCACAAAAGTGTCTGATTAGCAATAGCTTCATTTTTCAGCATGACAATGATCCCAAACACACTGTCAATACAATAAACTCATACCTGGATAGGAAAAGACTCAGTGGAACACGATCAGTCATGGACTGGGCTCCCTGGAGCCCAGACCTCAACATTATTGAAGTGTGTGGGATCACCTTGAGAGAGAACAGAACAAATGGCAGTCAACCTCTAAAGAAGAGCTTTGAATGTCCTTCAAGATGCCTGGAGAGCTATTCCTGAAACGATTTAGATAAATTAGAAAAAAAAGCTGCCTGGGAGAGTTCAGGCTGTGTTGAAGAATAATGGGGGTCATACCAAATATTGACTTTCAGGCTGATTAGAATTGAAAAAAGTTTTGCCTTATATGTAGAATTTCTGTTTATGTTTGCACCTATTTTCCTAGCAATAACAAAGAAATAGGGGTTGGCTCAAGACGTATGCACATTACTGTAAATGCCTTTTATTTATTTATTTATTTATTTTTTAAGGATAAATGTACTTGTTTTTCTATGTCTTATTTTGTTTGTAATGATGTATTTTGTGTTTGCCTCTCTTCCAAGGTGTCCATCTCATTTGATTATACACTGCTAGCAGTGGCATTCACTCTGAGACTCATCGTTCACTAGAGGGGCTCCTGAGAGCAAGGGTGCACAAGTGTAGCTCCTGGTCCCCTCTTGTCTGCGTGTGAGAAAAAGCTTGAGTTAAGTCCTGTGGGGACTCCTGGCTTGTCCAGTTTAAAATGTCCTCCATATTGCCATTCACCCCTCCTGTGGTGAAGAGGCTTTTGGGCTGGAAGAAATCGACCAGTGGCCCAGGAGGAGCAAGCAGCGGGGAGCAGAACGGGCAAGAGGAGAAATGGTGTGAGAAGGCTGTGAAGAGCTTAGTAAAGAAGTTGAAGAAGACAGGCCAGCTAGATGAGCTAGAGAAGGCTATCACCACACAGAATGGCAACACCAAGTGTGTTACCATCCCAAGGTACAGTGCTTAACTGATTCTGCTTTTCCATGTTTCTGTGACTAAAAGCTTTTTGCAGTTAGCAGAAGTTTGCACAGTTTTTTGTTTGTTTTTGTGGAAATCTACTAAAAATTTTTCTTTTTAAAAGTTGAAAAATAATTGCTTTTTTACCCCAACTATATTTGCTGTTACAGCCTGTATTACTCCATGGCAGAGAATCATGAAAAGCTCAAAAGATGTCTCTTTGTCAGTCAGCCTTGATGACCCAGACTTGCATTCAGTAGGAATACAGTGTTAACAGACATCTTTTGCTGATGTTTCACCAAGTACCTCGTCGAATGTTTGTGTTTCTATAGATAACTGGGCTTTATCTCCTGAGAATTGTTCTAGGCCATCTATGCTTTAGAGATAGAGTAGCTGGTAGTGGCCTTAACTGCCCTGTCTGCCACTTTGACAGGTGCATCTTCAGCATTAGGTTGTAATCAAGTTTCCTCCAGTAAAAATGGCTGTTAACTTGAATTGCATGATCTGGAAGCTTCTGTGGTTGGTGTACAAAAATTTATTTCCTGCTTTGTCTTGAAGCAGACAACTGCAACTTTAAATGGCAGTTTAGAGATCCCACTAAAATCACCAAATCTAATACATGTTGTGTATTTGTAGCTTGTATCGTGTAGAATTTGTTACTGTCCTGTTATTCAGAAGCAACTTCTCTCATTTGTATTCATTCCACAGTTTACCCATTTTCTTGTCAGTGTTTTGAGAATTAATTTATTATTTTTTTTGCCAAGGTTGCCTCCCCCACCCCTCCCACCCCGCTTTCTTTTGTGCCATTGTGTGTCTTCAGTGTTTGTTTGAATGTCTCCAGATAAGTTCTGACATAAACAATCATAGTGAGAGAGTTATTTTGAGTTTTTGATACAATGCCACAATGTGAAGAATGCCCTTTGTCTTACTCATTGTGTGTGCTAGCAAATTCCATCTTTTGTTGTTTTTTTTTCTTTTCCCTTAATTCTGTTAAAAAGGCTTCTCTTATTTGAAGTTCCCATCTTTCATTTCCACAGCTGAAAGTGAATTTGATGTCTTTATTTTGCCATGAGACTCCAATAAAAGAGGCCTTCACATATCCATACTGATATTTCTGAATGAGTCATGTCCATGTTTATCATTTGTTTTTTGTTTTTGTTTTTGTTGTTTTCTCTGTGCACAGCAATTGCTCTGAAATATGGGGACTGAGTACACCAAATACGATAGAACAGTGGGATACATCAGGCCTATACAACTACCCTGACCAAACCAGGTGACTATCTCAACTATTGTGTATACAACTTTGATGTGGGAGAGTTGTCATTAGTGTCAGAGGTGACGGACGTTGAGAACATCTTTGTTTCTCGTCAATCCATCTCCATTATTTCCCCTACCTGGCCATATTGTGTTACCCTCCCTGTGTTCTGCCTGTCTCACCACCATCTCCTGTCTGCTCTTCAATCAGATCCCTGGATGGCCGCCTGCAGGTCTCCCACAGGAAGGGCCTTCCCCATGTTATCTACTGCCGCTTGTGGCGATGGCCGGACCTTCACAGCCACCACGAGCTGCGTGCCATTGAGGCCTGTGAGTATGCCTTCCACCTCAAGAAGGATGAAGTCTGCATCAACCCTTACCACTACCAGAGGGTGGAGACCCCAGGTGAGAGAAATCAGTTCAGAGCTGAAAATGCGCTTCACGATTATTTTATTATGGCTGTTTAAACGCATGAAGTTGTACTGAATGGTAAGTGGATGCACTTTAAAGTCATTGTAAATCTCTTCTTACAATTTATCCAACACTGTAGTGTTGCCTCCTGTTCTCGTGCCAAGACACTCAGAAATCCTGCCAGAGCTGCCACCTTTAGATGACTATACTCATTCCATACCTGAGAACACAAACTTTCCCACAGGAATTGAACCTCCAAACAACTATATACCAGGTGAGTTTGCTTCTCATATTTACATCACGTCAAGAAAGAAAATGTGATGAGAGGGAAGCCTGGCGTCCAAAATTTTAATAAAGTCATAATATGTCATTTTTTTGTGTCTTCCTCCCTGCATCATTTCAACAGAAACACCTCCACCAGGCTACATCAGTGAGGATGGAGAGGCCAGTGATCAACAGATGAATCAAAGTATGGACACAGGTACTCTAGACTAGCACATCGTTCTCTCTCTTTTTTTTTCCCCTGTCTGTCTAACTTCACCAGCCAGATGTCAAATCTGTTCATCAGTAGTTCTTTGTTGAAAGGGACCAAATCTCAATTCTTTACTTTGATTCTACCTGTTGCCCTTCCCCTTCTGTTATTCTGCATAGGGTTAAATATGTTCCATCCCTCAATTTCCAAAAGGATTGTCTTGGCTTTCACAAAAATATGGCAGCAGTAGACGGTTTCTTCATCACTCGAAAGCAAATAGATCAGTTTTATAGTACCATCTTGGCTTTTCTATGCAAGTCACCAGGTTCATTCTAAGAACATGGTCCAGCTTTTAGCCATTTTTAACCCATCTGCATCCATCACGTCTTGTTTCCTTGTTAGGTTCTCCTGCAGAGCTCTCCCCCAGCACTCTGTCTCCTGTCAATCACAGCATGGGTAAGTGTTGTTTTTAACTCTACACAATCAAACAAATAACTGGAGTGGAAAAATGTAAGAATAAAATGACCACATTAAAAATGTGTAGAAGGGCAGGCAGTAATGACATGAGTGAAGGATTGTTAGATAAGCAGGCAATACGCTGACCAGTGAAAGTCCTTTGAAGTAACTTTCACATTAAATTATGATTGGAAAGTGGATTAATAGTGGCAGTTTTAAAAGACACAAAACCAATGGAAAGCATTTAACAAATAAACTCAAGAATGGTACCAGCTGAAGCTGAAAACAGACTCAACAAAACTACATCTGTTTGAAAGCAGTTAGCAAGCTGGGAGACCATATGTTTGGTTTGAATATAGATGGCAGATCCAGCAACAAGAAAGCAGATAGAATATAATTACAATAATGATGATGATCCTAATAATGATGTTAATAAATTAGTAAGGTGATTGTTTTGGATATGTTTTGTATTTACCTGCTCAGAAGAGCAGACATGTCTTTTGGACTGAGAAAAGCATTCAATGCTGCTCTTTGCTCTTCTTCTAATGAAGAAATTCTTTGTTATTCTTATATAACTGATGCTATAGTTACACCTGTGAAACTCTTTAAAACAACTGCTCATCACACTAAAAAACACACACCTGTAGCTGCCTGTATGGGTCACCGAATGGTCTGGCCAACTGTGGACGACCACTAGCCTGTAAGCTTGAAGCCTAGCAAGTCATTTTCTGTCATGATTGTACTCTTACAAATCACATGAGACTCGAGCTATTTTTCAAGAAAAAAAAGTTTGCTATGTTGAGTGTAAGAGCATAGTTTTGCTGTAATAAACCTATTTCCCTCTCTCCTGTAGACCTGCAGCCAGTGACTTACTCAGAGCCGGCCTTCTGGTGCTCTATAGCGTACTATGAGTTGAACCAACGCGTTGGGGAGACGTTTCACGCCTCTCAGCCCTCACTGACAGTGGATGGATTCACAGATCCATCAAACTCTGAACGTTTCTGCCTGGGCCTGCTATCTAATGTTAACAGGAACGCCACTGTGGAGATGACCCGAAGGCACATAGGTACGGCACAGATTTACACATGTTGGCTGTATAAACGGTCTGAAATAAATTTGTGGCAGATTGGTGCAGCTTTCAAATTACCTTCCTCACATATTCACACAACTCTCTGAGCAAATGGGTTCTGTCTGCGTTTACAGGAAGAGGAGTGAGACTCTACTATATTGGAGGAGAGGTGTTTGCTGAGTGCCTGAGTGATAGCGCCATCTTTGTCCAGAGTCCAAACTGCAACCAGCGGTATGGTTGGCATCCAGCAACAGTGTGTAAAATTCCTCCAGGTGAGATGCTTAGGATGCCCCTGTGGAGTAATCTAGGAATTAAGATGACAAAGGTTTCCCTCTTTCTGGAAATTGTGTAGCTTCCTGCTTTAAGGTGAAAACAGCAATTACAGCTTCCATAGCAACCTTTCAAAGCACTTTTAAAGTACAGTCCAGTTCTCTGCCAAGTACTTAGAATGCTAATTTACAGTATGTCAGAATAAAAAGGCATTTGAAGGAGTTCTGTGCAACAGTGAAAAGAGGAATAAAAACTAATAAATAAACTGAATCAAAGCCACTTCCAACCAAAGGCTTGTTGTGTTTAATCTTTTTCCGTCTGCAAAAACCCACAGCTATGTTTTTCTGTTTTTTCAGGCTGTAATCTAAAAATCTTTAACAACCAGGAATTTGCAGCTCTGCTGGCTCAGTCAGTCAACCAGGGCTTTGAGGCGGTTTACCAGCTCACCAGGATGTGCACCATCCGCATGAGCTTTGTCAAAGGTTGGGGAGCTGAGTACAGGTGAGCACCGGTGTTTAGAATTCGTAATTCAAACAAACATGGCGTCTAGTCATACTTGGCAATTTAGTGACTAATGGAAATTTAAGGGTTAATCTTGCTTGCTTGCAGAGTCAAGGATGCAAAGGAAACTTTTGCTTTCTCAGTAGTAAATATGCTCCTGGTGACCTAATTTATTAGTCAAACTTGAGGAGAAAAAAAGAAAATCAGACTTGTGTAAATGTGAGAAAGCATTATTAGACAAGCCAAAACTGAGGCCAAATTAAATCTGGACAGCTGTGTAACATCTTAGACCTGACCATAGACAGGATATGGACCCATCATTAAGGTGCATTTTATGTTTAATTAATGGTAAATAGTTTAACCAATTATTTATGTTGCTGACTAGCAGAGGCAGCAACCTTTTTTTTTATTTTTATTTTTAATATGCATTTAGCTTGAGCCATTATAAGTGACAACAAGTGTTTTCTCGTGGGGACACAAATGATTCAATTCATTCCGGGAGTGTTTGATGGATGGGGAGTGGGAGTCAGATTTAGTGTCATGCATTGCTTTCACAATAAATTTCAAGTAGAGAGCTACAAACCACAACATCCTCTTCCTGGCTGCAGAAATGCATGCTTCACATAACAACAGTCATCCTACCTAAAGCATCATAAAGTCACATGTTGTGAGGCATGAAAAGGCCATGTCAGCTCATAAAAATATCTTTATTTTCCAGGCGGCAGACTGTCACAAGCACTCCTTGCTGGATCGAGCTACATTTGAATGGTCCCTTGCAGTGGCTGGATAAGGTTCTGACCCAGATGGGTTCCCCATCTGCACGCTGCTCCAGTATGTCCTAAAGCAGCAAAGAAACCCCCTGAAAAAAGCCCATTACAAAAATCATTAAATTCTAAACTTGTGAGTCCTTTCATTTAAAAAAAAAAAAGAAAAACCCACAGAATGATTTTTCTGTGACATAGTTCATAGTATTTGTGGCGCAGTTCCACATCCCTCTTAACTTTTCACACATACATGCAGATACAGACTTTTGAGTAAAACAACGACAAAAAAAAAATTGGCACTTTGTTACCCATCTATGTCATGCACCTTGTTAAAATCGTTTTCCCCCAAATCCTTGATATTAGATCTATTTGTGGTACAAATAAAATGTATATTGGTTTTTAGTCTGGGAAGTAGGGGAGATACCAAAAATATCTGTGAATAGTTTCTCAGTATTGAAGATTGCTTGTATGAGTAACATGATCTGTTTTTGAATGCTAAACTTTTTCTTTTGTTTTTAGCCCACCCCAAACATTGTTAACATAAGTTTACTTTTCTCTGGGAAACTTGGCCCCATCTCTTGTCAGGGGGAGGTGGCTTGGTGAAGAAATGATGGCCTTGGTGGCCGTTCCCCCCTCAAGGAAACGCCACATAGTGTTTTTAAAAACATAAAATAAAAATTGAGTTGTCTTTGCCAGAATTCCCCCCGCACACCCCTTATCTTATTTTCATTTTCTTCTTCTTTTTTTTTTTTTAACTCTTGATGGGTGTCGTTCTAAGACATTCCTCTTAACGGACAAAAGAGTGTTTGTTAAATAAATATTTCACAAACTAAGTGCTAACTCAGTCTGACAAGAGTTTATGATTTTTGTCATTATATGGCACTCTTATGTGTCCTTGGTTTAGTTGATTTACATCCCCACTGAATAGCCTGATATGGAAGCTGAAGAGGTGGTGGGCCAGGCTTTGCAGGGTGCACTGGGCAGGGACCAGAGAATATCAGCTGTTAATCAAAAAGCTTTTTTTTTTTTCTTTTTTTTTTTGGACACACTGGGAGTCCTGGGACTCTGAGGTGAAGCATAGAAAGATTCACTGGGAGAAATTGAAGGTTTCAATGAATTCATTCTGTTTTTAGCCTATATCCCCATTGTTTTGCTACTTTTGTATTCTCATGTATTTTTATATATAAATATACTTAAAATTTCTGTCGTTCACTTTTTATTAAAATAATATTTTAAAGACCACAGTTGTTTCTAAAGCGACAAGGAGGGCGTGGATCATTCCTTCATTTTTTCCCCCCAAAATTTCTAAGCTCTTTGTCTTGGATTTAAAAAACGCAACAAAAACAAACAAAAAAAAACAACAAAAAACAAACTATCACTGCCACACATGATGTGCAGCCTGTATCTACCCCCTCTCTTCTGAAGAAATCTGGTGCATTTAAAGTACACTTAAACAGCAGCAGATTTGCCTGAAGCCTGAAATCAGCTTTTCTGTAATGGTTTGAATCTAGTGGCATGTAAACTTTGTAATGGCCAATTATTCATTTACCCCTCTTTTTTTTGTTTTCTTTTTTTTTGGAGGGGGGGGCACATGACCTCTTGTAGCCTCCTGGTGCTTTAGTCAAGCAAGTTAAGGTGAACCAGATATAATCGGCTTTCAAAATGTTACAGGAACATCAAAAGCGTTTTTATTTTCTCCCGTGGGAAGAGTGAATGTGCCTGCACACTGGGACATTCTGTGTTAATGTTTGTATTGTACTTGTTCTGTCTATAAAATACAGTATGTACAACAGGACTTTATAGTCTGGAATCATTATGTGGCTGTTGCGAGTTTAACATGTCCCCACCCCAAAAATATGTTTACCATATGGCAGTAGTGATTGTACTTTAAGTGCACCTAGTGAAGTTTGGATTGGGGGAACTGAACCAAGTGTTAGGGTCCAGTGTTACATTGTTTTGACTTTGGCCTACAACATATGAATGTGAAAAAAAATTACATCACAAAAACTGATGTGGACCAGACATGCATATACATATATACATAACAGTAGTACAGTATGTGTGTATTTAACAGTAATCTTTTTGCAAAGCAGTCAGTACAGTAGATGTGGCAGTTGTTTTACCAGTAGAGGGCGATATTGATAGAGCAGGGTTTTTTGTTTTGTTTTTTTTTTTTGTTTGTTTTTTTTCCCTGACCATAAGCTTCTCAGGCGTGCGCATATTATTCTTTCTTCATAAGACGCTTTTTTATATTTTTATTCTTTTTTTTCTTCAT
>VUQK01021892.1:48123-60859 GCA_015106715.1 Bujurquina vittata | reverse complement strand
GCAAATAAATGCCATCTGACTTATAAACAGATAAATTGCCAATACATTGCAATCAGAGTCAGTCTGTGCCAGTCAGGCTGACTTTTCCATGATGCGTCTTTTGGAATAGGGGACTTGACTCAACTGGCTTCCAACTGTTTGCCAACTTGTTTTATTCCTGTGCAAAAGCAAGATTGCTGAGCGCTTGTGTCATTTTGGGGTTAGATTACTGTCCTGCAGGAACTACGTCACTATTTGTATAGGAATTTCTGTTTTAAATCTATAAGGTTCTGGCAACAGATAGCAACAGATTTGCAATTTTTGCCAATGCCAGTGTAGTTATCACAAACAGAGTGCATGTAATTGCTAACTTGACCCATTTCAGTCACAAACCGGTAGCAGACTGACTCTAATTGCCATTTTATTGTCATCTTGATGCACCAAAGCCGCCTCGATGCATCAAGATGACAATAGGGTAGCTTTGGTGCACCAAAGCTACCCTATTGTCATCAAGTTGCTATTCATTTGCAGTAAGAATAGCAACTTACTGCAAGTGGTTGCAGACTTGCTCCCATTCTTCAAAGCAACCATTTCAAGGGCAGCGAGAGTGCAAGTTTATTGAACATGGTCACAATAATTATGGCTGTGCCATGGTCTCCAGCCGCTGTTTTTCCTAGTATAAGTGTAGCATAAGAGAAGATGGTCTATATACAGTAATGCTTTTATTTCAGATGATGTGTCTGTATTTGGAGATAGTTCCTCTTGTCACACCATCAAAGTCACAAAATTTGTGTTGCGGTCGAGCTTTCGTTTAAATATAAAAGGACTATTTGTATGGTTAACATTTAGGATTGCCAGTTAACTTTAAATGTTAACCCACATAATCAAACAAGTCATTGATCAAGAACCCCCCACCAGAGATAATATTCAGACTATCCATTAATGTATATATGCACCCAGTCTCTATTACTAGCGTCCTGGCAGTACACACATACAGATCCCATTCACTTCAGGAATCCCAGATAAACGGCGGCTGTATACAGGCACACTGAGTTTGGGGCAGCGCCTTTGTGTGTGTATTTTGTCACACTGACCCTGGACTATCGTTACTCTGTGTGAAATTTACAGCGTTCCTCCAACATTTTCCATGTGAAGGACGACACAATGAGGGCTTTTTATCCTGTGAGAGAGAGAGAGTGTGTGTGGGAGAGTGAGACAGCGGAATCACTCTCGAAGGGCTTCCCGCCTGCTGCTGCTGCTGTCTGTCTCTTAGCTGCTGTCTCACCATCTGGTTGTTTTGGAAGCAAGGAAGGAAGGAGGAGGAAGTGAGGATGGAAAGAGGGAGGGATGAGTGTACATCCTGTGACTGAAAGGGAAGGGGGGTTGTCGGGGAGGAGATTGGTCACCGTTTGAAAATTCAAATCGACCAATGAGAAAAGAGCTGAAAGGGAGGCGAGAGTCCTTATTTGAATTTAGGAGCTGGTTGCCATTTCTAGGCAATGAGAGGGGAGTGATGGCAAGGATGATGCGTGGAAAAATAAAGCTTGAGGAAAAAATGAGCAAAGTCTGCATCTGTTGGTTGCATTAGCAAAGAGGTATTGTTATCGCAGAAAGATCTTTGAAAAAAAAAAAAGACACTGCTGGCCTCTCTGTGTCTTCCTCACAACACATGGCTGTGCCTTCTTGCCGACAGGGCCAGAGACTCGGATGCCAGGTCAAGTTACAACATACTGTTCTGTGTGTGTGTGCGTGTGTGTGTGTGCGTGTGTGCGTGTGTGTTTGCATTCATTAAGCCCTCGCTAAGCTCCTCTTTCTCCAGTGTGTATCAGCCACTCCTCTGTTTATTCTGGTAGCTTCATCATTAGTATTATAAAAACACTCTGCGACTCCACTATGATTCAGCTGTACTGGAAAATTTCAATCTTCACTTCACTTTAATAGGAGTTCATAAAAACAAAACAAGAAACAATGTTGAAAGGTTCTCAGTGTTTCAAATGGAAATGCTTTGAATCTCTGACTTGGAACAGAAAGACTTCATTATAATTATCAATATGGAGATGATCCAACTTTGCCATTAACTAAGCCAAGAAAAAAATCATCTCACATCATCCAGCTTTCTACAACTCAACATCAGTTATGGAGCTCAGTATTAGCACTGTAGCATTTTTTTGCACATTAGTAGCCCCATATTTAGGTAGTTTGAAAATCATCAAAGGAAATTGGTCTGAGGTTTACATCAAATATGGAATATTCTTTCAGAAATTAATGTACAGTGAATTAAGATGTAAGATGTAAAACGTGCTACAATTACCTTCTCTTATAAAGGCTCATGCATTTTTACACAAAGTCTACCAGTGTAACAACCAGTGTAACATGGCGTCAGTGTTCTTATCTTTTAATGGGCACGTAGTCCTGAAGGCCAGACTCAATAAAGCCCGTTGTATTCATCTCTCACAGAAATGCATTAAGTAGTAGCTGTATACTGCCTTTTGCATAGTTCAATGTAACATAAACCTATCAATTTAAATTGACTGTAAACATTCATTCAAGAGCCTTTCATTCTGCCTTATCCTCACCAAAGAAAACATTAGCAGCTGTTGCTCCATAAGATAAGCCAGCAATCCAAGTAGAGGGTGGTAAGCCCCTGAGGGTTTGCAAGATGGTCATAAAATAACTATTAAACAGTCACTGATACCTATTAAATGGCTCAAGCTGATTAGTGAGAATGAAAAAGGATGAATGACCTTCTCATGCCAGACAAATGTGGAAACTTGTTGTACAGTGTGTTTTGTTGAGCTACAGTTCTGGTGTCGGACACACCCAGCATTTTGCACTTCACGGCCCAACCTGACCTTGATTTGCTGAGCTGCTCGGCCCAGAGCAGCTCAGCAAAAGTAATTGGCTTAACTAATGTTGATGCATTAGATCTGATGACTCACTCACATGCAAGTGGAAACAAATCAGCAAAAGTACACTTAAAAACCTGGTCACACATTAAGATTCTTCCTGTCTGTCTTCCTCTCTCTCTGTTTGCTCGGCCATTTGTTCCCCTTTAGGGAGAGCTTGTGGGGTGCTGACTGATAAAACCAGATGGAGAAAAGATTGAATGACAACCAAAAGAAATGGTGAACTACAAAGACAAGTTTATCATGTGAATACTTTCTAACACAAACATGTCCTTATGTACATCACATGCTCTTATTTGTGTCGGTTTAGAAATTGTGCGGGTGTCTGCTTGCATGTGACTGCGTGCATTTATGTGTGTGTTTGCAAGGGTTCAGGGGGTGTACAGCCATCGGACGCACCATGAGAATTTCTGACATCATTTCCTGTCTTACTCACACACTACTCTCATTCCCACAGGCAGCAGACATCTGGACACACACAGAGGAAATGGTTGTTAGGATTCTCATGATGTTAACTCGTTGGTACTTCACATTACCACAAAAAAAAATCAGTTCTTCTTTTGCCTTAAGGGGCTGAATGTATCTGATATCTCAAGTAGGTCTTCTTAAGCCGATTTCTGCCTGAAAACAAGTATCATTTTAAAAGGGAACTTTATTTTAAGAAAAAAAAACTGCATTTAATACAGATACCGTGGAGGCATCGTCTAACAATTTTGGACATTATGCTGTTTGCTGTCCTGAGGTAGTAGATTAAAGATTTTTTGCACATGTACAAGCATAGTATTATTTAATAAAAAGTTACACAAAATACGACTTATTTTTCAGAAGAAAAGTTGATTCACTTTATGAGAGAGATTCAGGTGGTGTTTAGCATAGCTTAGCATGGAGCCTGGAAAATGTGGACCTTGAATGTTTCATTCAAGGTGCCCAAATAAGGAGACAGCCCTGGCCGCCACTGCAGTCAGTGTAAACCAGGACAGCTTTATGGTGCTTTGTATATTTATGCAACATACGGTACCTGTGTACAGTGTGTGCTCTTGATAATGTCAACATAATGTATATAGTACACCTAACAACTTGACACATAACATTTACGTGTCCTGTTTATGAAATCTTTCTATTTTCCTGCCTGATTTGTCATTCAGTTCCATTTTTCCATTGTAATACTTCCTTTTCCATCTCTGTACTATATATGCATCTATTGCTGCTGCAGTGTGTGTGTGTGTGTGTGTGTCTGTTGGGGAGGGTGTTTCCTGTAGATGTTCTTAAATGCATCATTAAGGACTGGACAAGATGTCATCCCTCTGAAGGCCTTACACTGGTCCTCACAAAGAGGCAACCATACAAACACACACACATATGCACACTATCATTGGACTGGAGATGGGAAGCAGCAGTGGCCAACGCATTATATCTGAAGACGGCTGACCCCATGCTCTCATCTCCATATTTTATGTGCAGTGTGCACTTGTGATCAAAAAGATGGTGCTAAACTTGTCGACTGTCCTCACAATACTGTATGAGATCAGTAAAAATATTCCTCCTCTCTCACACACACAGACATACCAAAAGCACGCACATCCCAACCCCCCGGTTGCACCATGTGTCACACATACACTGTAGGAAGTTACTGTTTCCATGCGTGTGTCACACATTTCTGCTGACAGCAGGAAGTGAACAGTAACATTGTTGTATATTAGTTATTTCTGGATGCTATATACTCCAACAGAAGTGGTTATCTTAAAAGGCCAGACCTGATGAAGTACTACAGCAGCTTCGGTACTACCACTACTGAGCAGACACCCGTTTGTATGCTTGCATTAATGAAAACATGGTCAAAAATGATTGCAACTGGTGCTGGAGGTGAGATCACACTTTTCCAACTGCCAAACAACAAGCCAAGGATTGTGAGAATTCATCACATTCCATCACCCTCTCTCCCTCCTCGTGTCTCTCTCTGTCTCTCTCGCCCTCTTTTCTAAGATAGATGGATCACAGCCTGCACAGCTGTCACAACAGTGCATGTCTCTCTTCTTCTTTCACACATAATAGTTTATATATAGACACGAAGCAGACTGCTTGTGACGTAACACCCTCTAAGTGGGTATTGAGGGCCCGGAGTGTTGGACGACTGTGGAAAAGGTCAGCATCGTTAACACTGAACATCAAGAGTGGGGATACCTCAGTGTTACCCTCAGTCTCCATCAAAATTATGCAGTTCATTTGAGCAGACTCGAATAAGATATGTTCTCCTTGAATTGCATTAGAAGTTTAATGAAACAAATCAAATTCTCTGATTTTTTTGCATATTGTGATAAGTTATCAGTATCACGGTTGTTTTCCAGGGCTGAAAATTATGACAATACAAAAAGAAAAACAGCAGAACTGATGCAATATGAGACTTCTGCAAGAAATAGGGAAGATATGCACTTTGGATCACAGAAAGACTATAAACATAGCCAACATTGCCATTTTAGATTGCCAGAGAACCACAAAAAAAAAAAAGGTTTTGTCTTCCAAACTGCGATTCATTACTGTGTAAACTGTGCAAATAACAAAAGTTTGCCAGCTTTCTGTCAAAGCCAGAAGCTAATATTTTCCAAGGTTTTAAGATCCTTATATGGGAAACTATAGCGGGCTTTACAGATGTAAACGTGTATGGTAACAGTTGTAAGAAGATATAAGTACATTCAATAGAAATTGCTATTTTTATTCTATATATTTGGGAAAGAAAAAAGTAATCCATTTTTATTAGTGCCCACAGATAAAGTTGACAGCCATTATAACGTTTCTAATCATTCATTACATTAACGTATATCATATAATATTATTTTGCAGCTTGCTGAAAATTTTGACCCTCTTCCATTCAAAATTCTTTCCTTGTCTTAGTGTTTTGGGTCTGCTTCCCATTTCAAATCACCTTCTGAGCATTCAATTTGACATTCAAAACCAGCTGACTAGGCCATTCCATAACCCCCTAAATTCTTCATTTTGGGCCGCTCCATGGTAGATTTGTTAGTGTGCTGAGGATTATCCTGCTGGAAGGCTCATTTCTGGCTTATCTTCAACTTTCAAATTAATGACCCCATATTATCTTTACGTGCAGTGACTGACTGAAGACTTGTCATTCATTCCCAGAGACAGCATGCCACCACTTATACATTTATTAATAGCCACTATTTCCTTTTCTCACAGGCTCAAATATGTAAAAAAAATCAACAGTTTCCATGGGATATACTTTATAAAGTACAATTTTGGGAAACTGCAGTTGTTCGTGTGGCTTTATACTGCATCGTATAACGTTTCAAAGAAAAAATCTGATCATTTAATTATTGCATGCAAACATGCAAAATAGTTTCCTAAAATCTAACTGCAAGCAGGCGGTTTTAGATGGCTTTTCTGAAACAGTCCTTATTTGTATGTGCTGCTACAAGCTTATTCAGCATTACTCTCCTCCATGATAAACTGATGGGTTCAGCTTAACAGTAGGCAGTCAATAATTCTACAGAGAGCCACACTTTGTAAGCATATTTCATAGCTCATTAAAAAACAATGCACTCACCACCTCCAAGGCTGCGTGTTACAGGATTTACAGTTTCATTCGAGTCATCGTTCCTAGACACGAATCTGCAGTGATTTTTAACTCGGTAAATGGCTGAACCGCTGTAGAGTGCTGACGTATGTAAAACTGCAGACTGAACAATTGTTACTGTCACATTTTTACATTAGTATAAACAGTTACGCTCCGATTTGACTTGACAACTGAATGGCTATACTGCTGCAGTGGAGACAAAGCTGAGCGAAATGTCATTCATAAATGAAATTGTGGTTCCAATATGTGTTCAACACTAAAAATTTAAATGTTGGAAAACAATGCCCTAGCAAACTTGGTCAAATTGCTTTCAGCTACAAATTAGATTTTAAAAACAACAAAGCACTTTGTTTTTGGAGTGGGTAAAGCCAAAGTGCTTTAGTAAATTCATTCAAGTAGGACTTCTTCATTTCAAAGACCATCAGGATGAAACTGAATGAAATGGTTTCCTTTAACACCAGAAGACATAAATGTTTTCAGTATCTGGCACCAAGATATAAGCATGCTTTTCATTTTAAATTCTGCATCTTGTGAGGTAGAACAGCTGTAGATCAGAATTCTTGTTAGAGCCCAGCATTCAGTTTCTCAGATTGTGATCTGGGAAATTTGGAGGCCAGGGTAACGCCTTTGGACTCCTGTTTCTCAAGTCACTCCAGTATAGCTGGGTGGCTGTAGCTCAGGAGGTAGAGCAGGTCACCCACTTATCGGTAGGTCGGTGGTTCGATTCCTGGCTACTCCAGGCTGCGTGCCAATGTGTCCTTGGGCAAGATACTTAACCCCAAGTTGCTCTCCGGCGCAAGCGTTGGAGTGTGAATGTTAGCTAATTAAAAAGCACTTAGCTTACTTACACATGGAAGTGCTTGTGGTGAATGTAAACGTGCTGTATAAGCGCTTTGAGTGCTCAGTCAGAGTAGAAAAGCGCTATATAAGAGCTAGTCCATTTACTCCTGTGCAGTTAGCGGGATATGTTATCATGCATTCACTTCAGGTGATTTCTTGCTAACTAGCATGCAAACAAGAATGAGCTTGCCTATAGCGACCCACTCTAATAAGATCAGGAGTTAAGTTAAAGTAGGTTTCGATAAACCTGTCTGCAATAGGCTCAATATATACTGCTCAACAACTGCTCAGCATTGGTGTTAATGCAATTAGAGGGGCAACGTTGAGCCAACCTCCAAAACAGGAATGGTTTTACGGGTGGAGGCCACTGACATTTTTTCCCTCCTCATCTTTTCTGAGTGTTTTATCACTAATTTTGCATTTGGCTAGGGTCAGTGTCACTACTGGGAGCATGAGGTGATACCTGGACCCTACAGAGGTTGCACAGGTAGTCCAACTCCTCCAGGATGGCAAATCAATATGTTGCATTAACAGAGGGTCTGCTGTGTCCCCCCCCCCCCCAGACGGATGACCTCTACAGGCTAGGCATTAGCACCTTGACTGCCATTAGGCATCTGGATGAAATTCTTAGAGCCATTGTCAGACCCTACACTGATGAAGTGGGTCCTGAGTTCCTACTGGTGCACGACCATGCCCGGCCTCATGAGGCGAGAGTGTGCAGCCAGTTCCTGGAGGGTGAAGGAACTGATACCACTGACTGGCCCCCCACACTTGTCTGACCTAAATCCAATAGAACACCTCTGGGACATTATGTTTCGGCCCATCCATTGCCATCAAGTTGTACTTCAGGCTGTTCGGGAGCTCAGTGATGCCCTGGTCCAGATCTGGGAGGAGATCCCCCAGGACACCATCACATTATCTCATTAGGACCATGCTCCAACCTTGTCAGGCATGCATACAGGAGTGTGGGGGTCATATAAGCTACTAGTACCTGTAGCGGAAGGTTTCACCACCTCTGGCCGCTTCCGGGCACCCAGGCTCTTCTCCTAGGTCCACTGTATTCCAACACGCATGACAGTAGAAGCCTCTTGGATTTAACACTTTATTCGTTATTCTTCATACAGTCACACGGTAGAAAAACTGTGTGCTCCTAAGCTTGGTGCTGCCCTCAAAACACTAAACACTTTAACTGATATTTTCTCCAACATCAAAGCGAGCAGCATCAAAGCATCTAACTGAAACTGTTACTAAGGAAACGATGAGCTAATACAGAACATACGTCGTACTGTAGTTAAGGAAACAATGAACTAATAAAGGATTAAAGAACTGACAATGAACAATCAACCCCGATCAAACCTCAAATCCAAACCCCTTATTAAGCGGCTCTTACAGTACCATTCTGAGTTGCCGCAATGAAATTTCAGCAAAATGCACTAGCCTGCTGCATCATTTTTTACTTTGATTTTCAGGGTGTCTTTGAATTCAACCTCTGTAGGTTAATAATTTTAATTTCCATTAAACGATGTGGCATCCCATGTTACCCAGTACATATCAGTGTAGATATCCAGCATGATATGTTTTTTAAAGCGTTCCCTTAATTTTTTGAGCCTTGTATAATATGTTGTAGCAATGGTGGTGGAGTTTTCTTCTGGCTTACTAACCAGTTAATGCAATACTTTTGTTAAATTGCTGAATTAAAGCTAAAAGTCTGCATTTCAGTCACACATTGATTTAAACACAGTGGTAGGACACAGAGGCGAAATTACAAAAGAAATACCCCAAACATTGTTTCATTGTCAAAATGCTTGCGGACTATATGCAGCACAGTACGGGAAATATGTGGAGTGTGCAGACCTGAGCAGAGCATGCAGCAAGCAGGACACAGAACAATCATTCATGAGCTGCAAATGCATCAGATTATTACCTGTGCAATTCTCAGATAAGTGAAAAGTGGTGCAATTACAAAGGACCCACAGTTAGCTGGCATGTTAAAGAGCGTTTTGTTATCTGCACTGAGCATTTGCATTCTCGCATGCGGTTCTGGGCTGCAGTGCATGTGTGCCAAGAAGTCATATTAAATAAAAGGGATTTTTTAAGGGTTGAGGTAGTTTTCTACATTATTTCTGTAAATTATGAATTGACTCTGACATCTTGTCATAATGCCCTTTCCAGCACTTAACCACAGCAGATAAGTGTGTAAATGCTGAACCTCTACCACAACACAAACCCACAATTTTGTGTCTGAACTTAGATTGATCTTATTCTTTAAACAACTCCTTTGAGAGGTGATTTTTTTTTTTTTTTATGTTTGGACCTTATAAAGATAAGAACAAGTTTACACAGGTGCACACATGGCCACATAAACACACACAAGTGGCTGCATGTGAAACCCCTCTGATTAAAATCTACAGGGATAGAGTCGTTAAAGAGATGTCCGTTATGGAAAGAAAGCAGGTGTGTGTGTGTGTGTGTGTGCGTGTGTGTGCGTGCGTGTGTGTGTGTGTGTGTGTTCATGCACACAGGAGGTTAACAGGGGAAACAAGACTCCAGTTGTTAAGTGCAAGCAAACACAAATAACCACACAGTGTGCATGAAAAAAACGACTACCACTTGTAGAATGATGTCGCTGTTTTCCCTCCTGTGGCCCGATTTTCCTCTTGTTCTGTAAGTTTAATGCTTTTTCCTTCTCTTCTCATTCTACACCGCTCTGTCACACACTCTTTTGTTCTCTAACACATGCATGCATATATATATCTACACACACACACACACACATACACAGATTTGCACACACATGTTCTCAGCCAGCTCTGTAACACCCTCCTTGAATGGTAATTGCATCCTATGGTTCTGTTGCTGGGTAAAACTACAGCTTCAATGGCATTAAATTCCTTCACGTTTCCCTTTAACATAGAAGAACAGAACAGCATTTGCTAGGAGTCAAAAGGCTGACAAAGGAGTGTTAATGAAGAGGACAATATAGGAGGAGAGGAGGAGGAGGAAAAAAGGAAGGGGGAGATGAATAAGCCGTAAGTCTGCATAGGACAACAATCAGTGAAAGTTATCTTTTATTGATTAGCTGGTTTTATTCCACGTGCAACTGGAACAGATCACAATTAAGCACAAAGTTGTAATTAGTCAATTTTTCAATGCACGTAATACTAGAGCGCTGTAATATGTAATTTTCTGCCCAGGGGACGGCGAAACAAACCAAATGTCATTTGGTTTCAGGTTGTAATCTGCCAGCAGCTTTGTATCACCCCTCAGGGCTAAATGCTGTTTCTGCTCCATAGCGCTCAGATTGTCTGACATTCACTCATTGTGAGCGGGACTGTGAAAAGCTTTTCTTGCTTTTTTTTTCTCTTAGCTTGTTTCACTTTTATTATTAGCGCTTAATAAATGTTTATACCATACTTTTTCACTCCATTCATGTAGGAAAGGAGTTCTAAAACTGGTTAAACCTGAAGAACTTTGTGGTCGGTGTACACAGTGAGAAACTTTGACAGCAACAATGAGGGTGAATGTTGTGTTGTTTGTTTGTTTCTTGTTTTGTTTTTTTTGCTCTGACCAATCAGTCAAAATTCACCTTCCACAGTATGCGCGAACTGTGAAAGTATACTGAGCTAGGCACAGCTCCAGGATACCAGGTTGTCCTAAAATCCAAATATGACACGTTTTATATATATATAAATGCAGACAGTGCAGGGTTTTTGGTAGTGTGAATAGAAAAAATGTGGTATTGAAACAGTCAATGTCTGTCATAGTGTAACTTCACCAGAACTCAAACGCTGTGTTTCCTCCTTTAGCCGTACACACTTCAGCTGTCACACAATCATGGTAAATGGACTGGTTCTTATATAGCACTTTTCTATTCGAGCACTCTAAGTGCTTTATACAACATGCCTCATTCACCCGTTCACACCCATTCATTCAAGCAAAGTGCTTTCTATCTAACATTCACACTCCAAAGAACAGATCCGAGAGAAACTTGGAAGCTCAGTATCTTGTCCAAGGATTTGGACTTTCCATTTAGTAGATGACCTGCCCTACCTCCTGAGCTACAACCATATTGGTATAATAATCAATAAACAGATGTGATCCAATTCCACTGGCAGCCATACCATAACGTTGCCACCACCATGTTTGACAGATGCTGTCGATTGTGAGTTGTTTCTCTCCTTCTCCACACTTTGTGCTTCCCATTCTGGTCAAAGTTAATCTTACTTTCATCTGTCCAAACGATTTTTTTCCAGAACTTTGCAGCCTCTTTGATGTTTACGCCTTGACAGTATTTTGGACCAGGTCAAATGTCATTAAGTTGTTTTTTATGTTTGGCCTTATCTAGCCATGGAACTGCTTGTCAGGGTATTAGCCAATTACTTTTGAGCCTCTGAAAATGAGTGATTATGTATAAAAATACTTGTAATTCTTAAAAAGTTAAAGCAATACATTTGTTAACTCTCGTGAATTAAAGCAGAAAGTTTGCATTTCAGTCACATCTTTATTGATTTAACATCCACTGTGTCATTGTACAAATATTCATGGATCTGTACTGTATTTGCAAAATAGCTGGTTAGCATGTGCATGGTGAACGAAAACGATGAGCCTGATAGATACCCCACTTGACAGATAGCAACAAAATAATATTTTCATGTAAATTACTCTGGGCTAAATCTGTTAATACAATCAGAACGTGAATAACCACTTGAATAAAAATTAAGAATGGCATGGAAGAAAGTGGCATATGCAATAAAGAAGACACACGAGTGCTACAAGTGCCACAGAACTATTAGAAACTACAGCAGCACGAGAGAATATCTGAATGCACAGACGCACAAACAGATGCACACACAGACACACATATACGCACTAAAGCATGAATTGGAGCGTGGTGGAGCTGAGAGAGCAATTGGCTAGAGTGAGAGTGGGTAGTACAGAGGGGCATTGTGCACGCTGGCACTGGTTCAAACCAATACACAAAGACACAGACACACACACACACACAAAATACACATACAGTTAATTACATGTAATTATTAAGCCTAAAAGGAATAGTGTCACACACATATCTGCTCTCTCACATATAGTGGTTACACTAGTGCTGCAGCTTCTATTGAGACATGCTTTTACACTGCAAACGTTATGCTATATATATTAAAACTGATACTTCCTTTAGTCACCACTGAAGATTAAGATAGTGAAAAGACTTCATCGATAAAACATCAATGAAGTTTGCACCAGTTAGCTGCTAAAATGAAAAATTGTCGGTCTAAACCATTGGGTACAAAAAAATCCTCATCCCACTAGATTAAATCAGTATCGGGGTTAATGGAGTTTAAGTGCATTTTTGATCTACTGGGTGATGATTGAACACATCCCCCCCCCCCCAACCCCTAGAAAAACTTTTTTATTAAGCCCC
>VUQK01021892.1:35277-47002 GCA_015106715.1 Bujurquina vittata | reverse complement strand
TTGGGGTTGGGTGGGTTGGTTTGTGTTTTTGTTTGTTTTGTTGGGGGGGGGGAATCAGACTTTCATAAGATCATATTATGTATAAAAGATCGGTTCCTGCTAGGCTGGTATTAATTATCTCTTCTGGCATTATTATTGAAAAAAAAATCCCCTCATTATAGATACCGAGTAGTGCATGAACAAATATCCTTCACTCCATGCCTCAGCTAAAATAACCAGCGTTTACCTGGCCTTCTTTACGCCAGCAGGATGTTTAAGAACATCTCTGTCTCTTTTACCTGAACAGAGATCAGTAACAGAAAGCATAATCTCCTCCAGCAGTAACCTTGGTGAACTGCAATTCACTTACAGTCAGAGATAACAACATATACGGCTTTTGGAGAAAAATTTGAATTAAACACACATTATTTGAAACTGCACTCTTACTTTAGATTTACTAAAACTGTCCTGACAAACAGTCTCGTCTTCCTCTATCTGATTAATGACCATCTTCTACTACAGCTTTGAATATTTTAAGTACATGCATTGAAACTACTATATTCCCATGCTACAGTATGGTTTCCGTCAAGTGTTTGCGAGGCAACATGATGACATCATATGTCGTGTAATTCTGGTTTTGTGTATATAAATGAGATGTTGTAAACTGAAATGATCCAGTGCTTTTAGAAGGTGTTGTTGGTGCCTAAACTCTACAAATGGGTAATTTTAGCCCATTGCTTAATGATGTCGTAATAGCTGATACAGATAAGAACCTTCACGGGCCTAAGATACATCTGTGTGCTCATTCTGGTTGCTCAACTCCTGATTGTGTAGGAGGAGATCTCTGGTAAACAGAGAGAGATTTCATGTATAATAGATTATTGTTATACCGTTGTTCATATATTAAAGAATATCAAGCCTTAAGAAACCCTGAGCTAAATACTCCTCCATCTTCACCCTCACAGGTGGCAAAGGACGTGTCCATCCGTCTCCACAGTCAGCTGGACAGCGTGGAGAAAAAGAGGAGTCGTCTTGAGCAGGAGAATGAGGAGCTGAGGGGCCGCCTGCAGGATCTGGAGGTCGCGAAACAGGTCCTGCAGCAGGAGATCGACAAGGTAGGATCAAAACTCAACATCTAAGGCAGGAGAAGCCAAGCTGGCTGGATGGCCCACTGAACAGGATAAATGCTATTTGTTAGCATGACTTTTAGATAGTTTAGTTAGTATGTGCTGAGCTAGGCTGTAGCATTTCTCACAGTAATCACAATATAGCTGTCTTCCTCCAGCACAAGTGATGTACTAAGAAACTGTTTAGAAAAGCCTTCCCTACTGCAGCAGATTACAAGGCTACAAGTTAAGATTAGTGTTTGCTTAGGTGTAGACCTGACTAGAAATTTCATTTAAACACTGAGGTTCAGGCTGATCCTTATTTAGCCTGTCGTGGATTTTGGCTCTTTGAAGAAAACTATGTTTACTGTGCTCAGTTTGTCTTGAAGCCTCCAGAGAGTCTGTTCTCTTCTAGTGTTGACTTCCTTTCTGCCACTCTGCTACAACTCCAGGGGCTTTTTTGTTAAAGCAAGTGTAGCCAATAAAACCTGCAATGAAAGGGAAGACTGGAAGTTGATGTCAGGGCTTGCTGAAGTGAAAATAAACATAACAGAGTTGATGTAGTGTCCATTTTTAAAGGGGGGAAAATATGAATACATGTTTGTTTCACGTTCGGTTTGAGAGAAGTCTAATGTGAGTGAAAGGCAATAAATTGGGCTACATCCTATCCTGCCTTCTTTCTGCTTATTGTCTCCAATGTCTAATGGTCCAATGGTCATGGCCTTGGACCAGGAGCAGGTCCCTGATGTGGGTCAGGGTTTGGATGGATGGCTGGGCTCCTGGCAGGGGATCTGGGTCTGTCTGCTCTGGTCTGGCTGGACTGTGTGTTCCCTTGGTACAATTGGCAGTTTACTGTTTGTGGATTGAGGGAAGATGGCTGGGAGGGACACTCAATTTCTTTCACTCAGCTCAGCTCACTGCAGATTAGTGGTGCGCCCACTACAGATAATCTACATATTTCTGAATAGCTGTTATGCAATTTCTTGCATATTAAATACATAAATACATAATAATAGTTCAATAGTTCTCAGTGAATATCAGTTTGCTTGCTTGCTATCCCTCACTTCCACAGTGATGCAGGTGCAGCTGAGTGCCTCAGTTACTTGTGATTTGATTTATATTTACAACAGTCATTGAAAGAACGGGTTTCCTTGTGTGAGTCTGTGAAATAAGTTTTTAATGTTGTAGTTGTTTTAATTTCTGAAAGTATTATTGATTTGTTTAACATGCTGGTAATTCTAAAGGCTTTTCTTCAACCTAACAGCATTTGAGTCACCTGGATAATGTAATGAATCATAATGAAAACACACAATGAACCTGATTGTTGCTCGTTTTCTGAAGGATTCTTTCATCCATTTAAAATAGTCTACATATGATATATTTGTTCCTTCTATTAGATTTTTCCCTCCTTGCCCAGTGTCACCAACCATGCACTGAGGCAGAACTACAAAATCATACCAAGTGAAAAGTACCATGGTTATTTCCCACCTAGCACAGCAGGTTGTTGACTGACCGGATGACTGGTGTGCTGAGGGCTTCTCTGGCTGTTTGCTCACTGACTGACTAACATGTTTTCATAAGCTGTGTTTTGGGTCTGCTGTGCAGAGTTATGCTAACCCTTCAGTGAAGGGACTTCTTCACATACCTGATTCAATTCAGAGAGCTGTGTTTTTGTGCACGCTCATCCACATGGGCAAGTCTCACACAGCTGCGTCTCACCTTCGACTGTACAGCGCAAACACGAGGATTCAAGGACATCCCAGAAAAGAGCGGGATAAGAGCAGCTGCCTTTCAGATACACAATATACAGAATTCTACACTAAAAATAATATGGGAAAGATAATGGACAGCAGTACACGCAGACAGTGAAGGGCTTGGTAACTCACAGCTGTAGGTTTGTGAATAATTGATTGTGTGGCGACTGCAGCCTACAGTCTGCACTGATATCGATATTCTTTGAAAAGAAGAGGAGTGTGGTGCACTGGCTAGACCTTTGCTGTGCTGCTGCTGCTGCTGCAGGCCATCAATACTAAACTGGGAGCTGGGGAGGGATTAGTTTCTGTAGAATACCAGTTGTAATGATTTCGCTACAAAAAGAGAATCGTGTCAATTAGGAAAAAACAAAAATGTGTAATCTGTTGCATCTCTTGTGAATTATCATTGTGAAATGGATGCTTTTTTAAAAATTTATTTATTTTACTTATTTAATTTTTCAGTTTCTGCTTTTTATGTATCATCTGCTGCCATAAGTGGCAACAACTGTACATTACAGGTGTAGGTACAGGTTATAAGTAGGTTTCTGTATGCTGTTGCTACATTATTAGCACTGCCAGCTCTTTTCTCATATGCTAATCTATATTCTATTATGATGGTCTCCTCCATTCGGTCAGTGGTGATCACTGGAAGGTCATCATGTGTCACACTTTACAAACCTAGTATGTTCTGATGTACATTTTAATTTATAGAGGTTCAAAATTTTAATTTTAAACAAAATATACATTTTACAAAATTGTGACTCTGTAGTAAGTGACAAATTAAATACAATAGTGTTGAGCGATGTCATATTTATTTATTTACTCATTAATGTTCTGCCCAAATCTGCTCGGATCAGCTGGTTGTTGTGTTTGTGGTGTTCCTAACCTGCTGTCAGGTAATCTGCAGAGCGCCCTCTGGGGGAAAAACTATGCAATGTCAACACTCATAACTTAAATTACTCATATTTACTCTATTAATTTTCATATCATACTGGTTAACAGATTCGTCTAACAAGCAAAAGAGCGCCGCTTCGAGACCGGGAGGAGACACAAATAGAGTACTGTAGGGTCTTTACCAGTCATTTTGAGGCGAGTGTTGTTGTGATTTGGTGCTATATATAAAAAAAAAAAACACCTGAAGTGAATTGAATTTGAAGTTCTGTGGACGGTTGTGTCAGGAAGGTGGTTCGGATCAAAAATCTGAGCCAAATCGAATATGCGTATCCATCCGCTGTGGTGACCATTTGAAAATAAGGGAGTAGTTGAAAGAAGTGTGCTATTTATCACCTGTTTTAAATGCCAGTATTGATGAATATCGGTCAATATTACTGGGCTCTGATAGTTGCTTCCATTGAACACATGCACCATTAGACCAGCACTCATAAAACACATCTCTATTCTAACTCATTAAGTCAAACAAGGAGAAGGGAGATGTTTTCTCTCTTTAGTTTTCCTCCACCCTTATTTTCCTTTACTCTCATCCCCTCTATGTTCTAGCTGTACCATCCCCTCCTCCATTGCACCTCTACTCTCCTCCTCCATCTCCCCATTCATTATCACCTTCTATTCTTCATGCCTGCCTCCCTTCTCTCCCGCTGCTCCATTAGAGACGCAGAGGAATGCTTATGCGGAGATTTCTTTTTTCCATCTCTCCTCTCTCTCAAAATCTCTCCTCTGTCCATCTCCTCCTACTCAAGCCAGCCCCCTCCCCTTTCATACCAAAGCCCTCACTCCCTCTCTCACTCATACCTCGCCTTTTTTGTCTCTTTTCCCTCCTCTCCTCTCTCCTTTTTCCTCTCCTGCTGCCATCTTCCCTTCTCTCTTCAAAACTCATCGATCCATCCCAGCTGCTTGACCTTTGACGGAGGCAAGGTCGGATGTGATGAAGGGAGGAGTGGGCTAGAGTTAAAGGATGATAGAAAAGGACTGATGGAAGGAATGGAAAGGAAAATAAATATCATGGTTAAGGAGACGAAAAGCTGAGGTTGCAGGAGAATTTGAAGTCTTTTTGAATGCCAGCAGTCTGTCACTCAACCTTCTTTCCTTTTCTTTCCTTCGCCCTTTGTTTACATCTTTGTGACAGTCAAGAGTGTAAGGAGCTCTTGTTTCTTGGTTGAGACCAGTTGTGCTGCCCGGATGTTTTGGTTTAGTGAGTCTCTGTGTGTAGTGTAAATAGATGAACAATAAATACATTCAACAAAAGACTCTGACCTTATAATGGATGGATATCAACAGATCAACTTCTTATGCTGCCTGTTGTTCACCAGGAAGTATTTTGCCAGCAGCAAATCTGTCTGTTGGTTTAGGTACAGGTATAAATATACATTTTTGTTATAATACTCAAATATTTATTGCCATTTTGGTGGTAAGGAAAAGCATGTTACAGTGCTGCCGTCCTCCTAGCATTACTCCTGAACTGTCTTTGTTCACGGACTGCAATAGGAGCTGACCAAAAAAACCCTCTTTTCCAGCTATAGCCACAAGGTGCTTAAACACAAAGGAGCAACATAAAGCTGGAGGTGAAAGAAAAGGAGGTAGACAGATGGAGGGAGGTGAAGGGGGAGGGGGGGTTACAGGGCAGCAGAGTTGGTTATTGGTTGGTTGGTTGAACTTGAATATTTCTGTTGAAAGAAAAGAAAAGAAGAAGAAGTGAAAGAAAGAAATTATGGGACGGGGCTAGACTGAGGAGAAATGAGGGCAAAAAATACAGAAAGAGGACAAAAACAGAGATGGTGAGGAGGGGGAATGTACCATGTGGGGCCTTGGTGGGAGGGCTGGCAGTGGAGGAGATAACAGCCTTAATTGGAAAAAAAATCCTCAGTGACTGGAGGGTGAGGAGAAAAATGTGGCATGTCATTACTCTTTCCTCCACCTGTTTTCATTCATTGCGTGTTTCTTTTCCTGTCTTTCTGTTATTGTGCTTTTTTAGTCTGTTTTTTTCTCAGGTATACACCCCCCCCCCAAACCGTGCACTCCAACCCAGCTCTCTCCATGTGTTTAAATCCCATGTTTCCCTTGAAGGTCATTGACGAGGCATCATACTCCCTTTCTGTGTGCGCTTGTCAACATGAGAGTTTAGAACCAGTCAGGACAGATTTATAAAGTTTCCACGTTTTCTCTCTGGCTTTGTTTACTATAACTAAATATAGTGAGTCTCTGCATCTGGTGGCTACACTGTGGGTATGGTTTGGTTCGCACCAGCAGTAAAATAAAGAGATGCAAAATATGCAGCAGGGGTTTGTGTCTTCAGATTTATTTGCTTAGTCTTTGGGGCACTGCAAACAGACTTGCAACAGTTAGTGTATGGCAACGTTTCAATACTAGACCTTCATCAGACAAAGACAAGTCATCTTAGGATCTTCTGGGGAAGTTGCTATACAAGATATGAAATATATTTTAATGGAAACAGCACTTAAAGTGGTGCTATCGCTGTGGATGTTTCACCTTTAACAGGTAAGCATGCCATTGAAGATTGAAGAAGAAGGGCAGTGTACTTCTGGTCACAGCCTGTTTGTTTCAATCCCGTAGGAGTGTTTCCTTTCTGCTGGCTACTTTTAAATTCCCCTCTCCACTCACTCTCTCTCTAATTCCCCACTTACTGCTGAAGGAAACTGTTCCCTGTTATTCCTGTCTTTCAGGAAGTGCCTATTGTTTGCAGTGAGTTGAGGGATGTGGGGCAGGGGCAGCCAGAAACTCTGCAGTGTGCATTTGTGCCTGTGTCTGTATGTGAGTTGTTACTAATATCTGAAATTCTACTTTTTAAATCCAAGATAACCTGAAAGAATTACAGTTATTGTGGAAATGTTACAGCAAGCGATACAGTGCCCAGCAGCTGTTGGCTCCTCTGATGCTTTAAAAAGTTTAAAATTGATTACTAACACATAATGTTGGGATTTTTTTTGTTTGTTTTTTTTTCTGCACCAAACAAGTCATGACACGCCACATCAGGCCAGCAGGGAAGCTGTGCGTTGTCTTCAGGGACACAAGTGTTGTTAAATGGGTCAGAGCATCAAAGTGGTCCAGATTTGAAATTATCTGGGTCAGAGTGATTGATTAGGGTGAAGATGGGCTTAGTATAACTGAGAGAGAAAGAAGTCACATAACCCCACTTTGTGTCGGAAACAGGATAGTGTGTGCGTGAGTTTAAAAAGACAGTTAGATGAAGAAAAGTTGCGGTGAACACTGCTTCAAAAACACAGGGAATGATAGACAATGACAACCTTTCTGCAAGTGAGGAAACCTGGTTACGGTGTGTCAGAGTGCTGCACGGTGTAACCGTAACACAAGATAACAGTGACATAACGACAAGCAAAGAGACCGGAACTGAAAGGGAAGAGAGACAGAGGAAGAGAATCAAAGTGTAGAGGAGTGACAGGTGAGAGGATGAGGAGTGGAAAGAGATAAAGGGAACAAAAGAGGGATTGGATTTAGATTGAGAATGGCAGATAAGACTGCTGTTTCAAAATGTGCACAAAAAAGTGAGATATAGTGAGAGACGAGGGGCGGAGGGCACAAAACAAAACCAGAATCACTACTTTGCATTTACCTGCAACCCATCCGCGTCTGTCTGCTTGCATGGGTTCAGCCGGTGCCTCTCCAGGCCTAAACTCAGAAGTAGAAGAAATAAACTTCCTTATGTCTCTCACTGTCTTTTCCGACTTTGCCACACACCTTCCATTACGGCAGGTGGACAGTGTGACATTAATGGACTTGCACTGTTATGCCAGTTTTATAATGGTGAGCATGCAGTATAAATTTCTGTGTAATGGCCAAAAATATGCTCTGTCAGGGCATAGAGACATTGACTTTCAACTTTTGACCGCAAAAATTCTAACTAGGTTATCCTTTAGTGCAAGTGAATTGTGCCACATTTTAAGAAATATCCTCAAGGATGGATGCAATTACCATCAGACTGATCAGAAAACACAGTGCCTGCGGGCGCAGCTATCACTGGGATGAAGGCATAAAAATAAAAAGTGAAAGGAAAGGAGGAGAGGGAAGATGGGGGGGGGGGATTTTGCCAGAAGGGTTTCTAGGTCGATGGGAACTTCACTGGTACCGGTGGGACAGACAGAGGTCTCACACACACACGCACACACACACACACACACACACACACACACAGAGAGCGAGAGAGAGAGAGAATGAGAGAGCAGTACAAGGGCGAACAAAGAGTAATGGCTTGTATCACTGCTACAGTCTTTATACTGAACAAATCAGACGTTACCTACTGACTGAGGCATGGCAATTTTACACTGTGTAGTTTAAAATTACTCTAGGGAATTATAGCCGCAGTAAAGGACTTTGATAATTATGTAATGCAGATAAGATTATTGCCAAAATGGTATGACTTGATGAATGTGTTTTATGGCTTCCTGCATTTAGTGCACCCTTCAGTAATGGCAGTCTACGTATTATTATTATAATACGCCCAACAAACTGCAACTAAGTGCATTTGTGTATGCAAAAAAGGTGTTGCTCGTAGTGATGACTCAACTACCCTTAAAACCACAAGCTAGCATAACTATGAACCAGCATGTGCTTTAAAATGATGGAGTTCAGCACAAAAAGAAATGCTCATTATTTGACATATGATGGCTTTAGAGCTGCGCAGCCTGCCCCACCATCATCAAATCAATTTCAGATGAACTTTTCAACAGTATCAGCTCAGTGGGGGATCAGAGCTAACATGACTTCTCCTCACGTTGATGCTTTCATAAACCGATGATTAGCGTTGTGTTTGCCTCCGCCTCACGCTCCGCCTGCACCGCCAATATTTGTGTTGCATTTTTCAACAGTGGAACATCTTTCAGGGGCCCGTAGGGGGTGCAGAGGTAATTTCATGCCTCAGTAGATGTAACATGAATCTGTCTGAGATACCCTGTGCACTGAAGGGCAGAGAGCTGGTCCAGTCACTGATTGAGACACTGGGAGATGACTGGGGAGCAATAACACTGTAAACACTCAAGAGGGAAGGGAAAGAACCAAGAACTAGGGGGCAGAAAGAAGGAGGGAGAAAGGGTGGATAAATGTCAGGACAAATGAGGGAGGGGATGAATTTGTAGCCACCGTTCACTGAGAGAAACTCCACAGGGAGCTCAAGCTGGAGGAGAACACCACAAACAGTCCAGCAGTGCTTAAATCGGATTTACATAGTCAGAGCATCCTAGAGGATGTCTTCCCGGTACTTGTTTTGTTCAAACCACAGTCCACAACCAAACTGGATCGAGTCGGTTACTAACTTAAATTAATAGATTGTCAGAGTAGTGGCTCAGTGGAAGGATGTGCTGATAGTTTGGTGACTGATTTCCGCTCAGCAACGAGAACAAAAACAAAGAGCGAGAAAAGGAGTCAGGAAAAGCTGTTTTCTGACCTGCAGTTTAGGTTGGCTGAGTGCCCTTAAAAGCTGTTGTAAAATACTTGATAAGTACTCACTCTTGACTTCAGGGTACCTTTTTTGAGTGCTGATGCATTACAGGAAAATAACTGCTGCATCGCCCTATTTAGCTGTAAGCTTTATCTCTTTAAAATGTTACCTCTGACTAGCGCTGACAGGAAAACTGCTCATGTACTCACAACTTTTCTTTAACTAGTTTTGAAAAACCTTTTGCAATCCGACCACAAAGACGTCGCTGAAAAATAACCAATACTGATGCGGGTATATGACTCAGACTGCTGATTTATAGCCAGCAAGGACACAATCAGCTTCAGCACGAACCCTAGCAAATGTCAAATATAATTATTTGTACATTTTATTCTGCAGAAGGTGGGTTGTTGAATACTTCCCTGCGAGAAGCAGATGGTCACATTATTACCATGAGCGACAACAGCTCTGTAAATATCAAAAGGTGAAAACCAGCTATCACTGTCACAGGAACAGAACAGGACTATTCATCTAGTGAAACTGGGAAGTCATTGTCACAGTGGAATTAATATTATATATGTGCATACTGATAGTGAGCCCATGCTAATTGTGCTTCATCAGTCCAAACAATATGTTATTGTGAACTTATTTCATGCATCATATCAAAATAGCATTGCAATTTCCACCCCTGGCTACATGTACGCCCTACATGCTGTATTATGTGTAACAGAAGAGCACCATGCAAAGGTAAATGAAATTAGATGGAGGGGAGAGTGAAAGAATGAATAGAGAATAGCCTGTGGACAGCACACTGTACGCGGATGTGAGAAGAATAGAGCAGTTGGATGATGTGGGGGGAGGAAGGCTGTCTGTCTCAAACCCATTAAAAGGATCAGAGCTGTTAAAGGCTGACTGGAGTGCAGATTATCTCACCTGTGGGGACAAACCGGGGTTTGCTGAAGAGGTTCCACTCTGGTCTCGGGGGAGGACCATTGTATCTGGAAATACAACACGTGCAGATGCACTGACACACACACACACACACACATACACACACACACACACACACACGCACACACACACCCACAAAGCAGGATTTACTTGCTGTGTATGCATTCTATTGAATGAATGCATACACAGCTTGTATGTGTGTAGAGTTAGTGTGATGATTTATTGATTGTCCCATATAGAAACTATATAGATCCAACTTTTTCCTCTGTGATTTCATTATACTCTCTTCTTTCCGTTCCGTTATCTATGAGTGTTTTCAACCACCTTTTTGAATTCCAGTATACTTTAGTTTAGCCTTCAAAATGTGTGTTGCATTAGACTGATGCCGAGCAGCTTTCATCTCATGAATTGCACATAAATTATGTGTCCTGATGTTAGTGGTGATTCGCTTAGCAGAGCATTATACTGCTCCCGTATCCTGACTCTGCAATCTGAGTACAGTTACAAGGCGACTATAGAAGCTGGAGGCATCTGTATACCTTAATCTGTATCTGGTGCTTTTGGGATTTTGTCAGAGCTTTTAATTAAATGTGTTAAATTAAAAGTGTTGGTTATTTTCACCTAACAGGACACTTACGCTGTAGAACAGCAGTTTTCACACATTTTGTGTGTAAGGCATCTTGACACATTGCATGAGGAATAGTACAGGTTGCTGAAGGCTCTTTTGCCTCTTCTCCTATAGGTTTCTATTGTGCACAATGATCACTGTCACGCTATCATGGTTACAGGGAAACATAGGAAGATGCATAATATATGATATAGAAGGAGGAAGAGTCTGTAACTGTTAAAGGCCAGTTTCTCTTTTTTTTAGGAGGAATGTTTGCTATTTTGTACCTGTGTAAATCTTACACTACAGTTGCCACATCCTAAATGGCTGGATTATTGTTCACATTTCACGTTTCTTCAATTTTCTTCTGCACAGAAATGGATTAGACCCAAACCCGATCTCTCTGTGACATTTCTGAATTTTTCCAGGAATAAAAACCTCTTTAAATGGCTGTTAATCTGCTCGGCAGACAGTACTGCAGCTTCAGCCTGTCTGGGCTTTTGCTGCTGGTTTCTCAGTGTTCAGTAGATAAACTGGCTGGAGGGAGCCTAACTTATGCGGAGCCAAATCGATAAAGGCATTTAAATTTTTAAAAGGATGGAGCGCCTTTAAAATTAATGGAATCGTGCTTTGCTAAGTGAAAGGTCGTGGTTTCTGATGAGCTCCTCTGCAGACAGAGAATCCAAGTATGCTGTTTTTGTAAATAGTGACCTTCCTCCAGGCAGTAAGTACTAATATACAAAGGATATTTTAAAGCGAGTAACTTTTTCCGACATTTTTCTTTACTTCTGCCACTTATCAAACCAAAACACATTTACAGACTGGCAGCCTTGTGTGTCAGCCAGTACTTCCTGGTTAAGTGTTGTGCACCCATGGAGTCACCATATTGCTGGGAGGCCAGTCCCACCCCCTTTAAAAAAAAAAAAAATATAGTCCCTCTTTTTTTATTTGTTTTTTTCTTTAT
>VUQK01021892.1:20482-35257 GCA_015106715.1 Bujurquina vittata | reverse complement strand
TAAGTGTTGTGCACCCATGGAGTCACCATATTGCTGGGAGGCCAGTCCCACCCCCTTTAAAAAAAAAAAAAAAAGAGGCTCCACTTATTGAACAGATATCAGACGTAATAAGTGCGAGATGAAAATCTCTATACTCATAGTGAAATGTTTAGCATGCTTTTGGTGATCTGGCTTTTATTTCCTGCAGTTATTTCCACTATTGCCGACTTTGTCTTTGCAATTAGTTAGGACAAAAGAAGAGGTATTGCAGTAATTTCTGATGCAGAGAGTTTTAAGTGGTGTCAGTAATGGATGTAGCAGGTTGGCTGCGGTTGTTCATTGGTATTCTCTCGAGTACCGGCTAGCCTGACTACATTGCAGGTGTAAGATATTAAGCTGTGTATAGACGGGCGGTGCGGAGAATCTCAATGTTTCCTATTTGTCCATTCTGATATCACTGGTGGTTTGAACAGGGTTGTAGGTCGAATAAGAAGAGTTTCGTGTTTCAATTTCAAATGAGGAAAAATGCTGAATCTCCTGGATTTGTGAAGCACCTTCAGTAACCAGTGAAGACGCTATGAAGTGTAACAGAGAGAAAGAGATCAAATACGCAGCAGATTTCTTGTTTGATAGTGCTGCAACATGATCATGGCTGAAACACTTTGAAACACAAAATGCTCTCCTGTTCGTAGCTAGTTAGCGTCATTGTTTATCTCAAAACTGGATTCTTAAGGCTGATGGAGATTCTGAACTTTGGCGGTGCAAAAACGAGAAAAAAAAACTGATAGTGATACAGCACCAGTCAAATATTTGAATTGACCTTTTGACTGGTTCTGGATATCAGGCAGCTGACTACTGAGTGTGAAAATATTAACATTATTTTCAATTTTGACATTTATCTGCTGCAACTTCTTGTTACTTATTTATCTGTCTTCTTCTAATGGTTGATTTGGACTTGTGTGGTGAATCTTTGTAGAGCCCGCGACGTAACCTGCCTAGGTGACTATTTTACATGTGATGCCAGCCAGGATAGAAACAGATAAAATGCTGGGGCTTTCTTTTTTCTCTCCTGGGTTCCCGTTCTTTGTTGAGGTCTGTTTTTTTTTTTCAAAGCCAAACATGTTTATCCCTCAAGTTTTTCCGTTTCTTTGTATATTCCCTCAAGAGTAAGAATTAAGGCTCCAGAAAATTATATATTTACATTTTCTTTTTATCTTTATTTAGTATTAAGCTGTCTCTATTGGCTTTTTGGTGGACCTGCCTTGAACCCATTGTCAGCGGGGATAGACTTTTTATGTAAAAATTTAGGAAAATGAGTCTGAGTTGTTTTTAGCTGCAAGGACTTGGCTCAACATACAGTGTTTAAAGGGTTTATTGCCCGGGGCTGAGAGGTTTATATGCTAACCGCTGGATGATGGATGTGGAGGTTTGGTGTTGATGCATATAAATGTGAGCTCTGCTGGGTATTGACATCGCTCAGCTGTGCCAGGGCTCATGCTGCATGAAACCACAGCATGGAGATTAACATGGGCTGCACACATGCAGGTAGTGTTACAATAGTGTGTGTCTCTTTTGTTGCAGGTAGTGTTACAATAGTGTGTGTCTCTTTTGTTCCAAAGATCCATCCATCCCCTCCCCAAACCTCCTCTCTGTTCTCTTTCTTTCTCCCTCTTCTTCTCTTCCTATTTTCCCCTCCCTCCCTCCCTCCCTCTTTCCCTTCCCTTTCTTTCCCCTCCCTTTCTTTCTACCTCTCCTCCTGCCTCCTTTTTTGCATCACCCACTTCCTGTTTCCCGGGTGACATCATCACGGCGCTGCCAGCTCTTGTGATGTGGAAGTGGAGACGTGGAAAATTAATAGCTGGCACCTCCCGCTGATGCTAGTCTGGCTGCACCACAGTTACTATGGCTACATTGCCTGTGCCATGTGTGTTGCTATGGTTACCCTGCTACTGTGATGTCCCACAGCAGCTGTAATCCTGGCAGGGAAAGCACTGTACTGTAAATTGGGATTGTTTGCTGTCAGAAATGCAGGAGTAAGATGAGGCCAGAATTTCCTTTACTATTTTTGTTTTGTGTGTTTTGATATGTGTTTAAGTGGTTCTGCTATATGCAGAATTTAAAGGTGTTAATTGTCCAGATTTGGTTTTCTATTGAGTAGACTATTTTCTTTCTACTCAGCTATGCCCACCAACTGCAGAGCAAAGTGTCCGTCTACTCACGACAGGAGGGCGCAAGCTAGTCAGCTTAGATTGTGAAATATTCAAAACTTCACATGGTTTGCTCACCTTTTCCTGAAAGTCTTTGGGAATACCTAGAAAATAGTTGTTCAATGGTAGTTCAAGTATCAAATATTAGTTTCTCAGTGTTTGTTAATGTGATTAAAATGGTTTTTGTGTCACTGCTGCAATATTTCATCAGGGTATTATAACATTGCTGCATCTATTCTTCCGCTCTCTCCTCGTTATTAGCTGCTCCCTGCAGTGACTTCTCCATAAAGAAACTTGAGCTGCTGCCTCGGGAGCTCTTATAAAGTGATGAGTTACATGATCTAAAAAGGAGCTTCTAACATGTCTTTTCATAGTATTTCAGTGTCAGGATTTCATAGTAAGGCTGTGTTGCATAATTTACAGTCACACACACACTGCCATTGTGGCGTGCTCATTTAGATTGGTGCTGATCTCTCATGTTTTGACAGAACTGTTGGTACGCTCCTCAGTGACTCTCCTTTTTACTACTTCTTTTTTTACAGCCTCCGTTTCTTCTCTTTCACTTTTTCCTCCTTCATGACATCTCCACCATCTCCAAAAACATAAATAGAAAGAAGGCAGGTTGGGGTGTAGGTGCAAAGTACTTGAGATCCATGGTGTGCAAGAGCTGAGTCTGGCTTTGAATGTAAGTCAATGGCTCGTGTAAAGTCAGCATGAAAGCTTTTCTGCTGTCTGCTGCCTGCATTGATTTGTGACATCTTTATTATTAAATTTTCCAGCCACACATTGTATAGTCGTAGCAATCCACTCTTGTCTTTAAAGTACAAACAATGCTGGCATGATTATGATGAATTTAATGTTAACCACTTGTAATGTGGCTGGCCACGTGCATAAAAAATAAACAAAAGAGTTAAAGTGACTTTTCATATCATGAAAATCCACGTGAGCCTCCCTCCACGACGTGGCACTCGGCACGTCACATTTGGTTTGAAAAATGAGATTAAATGTGAGCCTGTTGTGTTTGTTAGTGTGAGTGTGGTCTAGCAGGGTGTGGATCAATACTGGTTAAATTCAGACATTTATCACCATCTAAAACCTCCTTGAATGCCTTACTGACTGTGGCAGGAGTGGTTTTTATATTATAACTTGTTTCTTTGTGATAATTAGATGGTCTCCCAGTGCATATTCATAATTTTCACCTGACAGCTCCTCGGGGTCTTTCTTGGCTGCCTGCGAGTGATTTTAATCGGGTTTGTTTAGCTCAAATTCAAGACAATTGTTCACCTGGAACCACTAATGACTACCCACTCAGTATCTTTTTTTTTTGTAAGCATCACCAAAGACTTGTAGTTTCAACTGAAGCTAAGGGAGGGAGGAAGATTGTGTCTGCTTGGAATGTTTCTGAGCTTGCGTCTTCAATGACATGTCCTGGATATAAGAAACATTTCCAGAATTATATCTTCATAGTACCACAAAGCTGGTATTATTGCTCTGTGATACTGGCTTTCACATCTGTGAAAGGTTGTGACTAATTCACTTGTAGCATGGTGGAAAGCCTTACCCAATCATCCAGTGCAGAGGCAATGTCTAATAGGGCAGAATGGAGCTGTGGGTATCTGGAGCTCGCCTGAGCAGAGAAGAGGAACTCTAATGTAATCACACACTGACTGACTGCCTGAAAGAAATAGAAATAGAGGGATTATTATGTGACGACCCCAGTGGTGGTAAAGGGACTGATTGTGCAACAGCCTGGAGGGAAAAGTGACTTCAAGGGTTGCTGTGTTAAGAACTGTGATGGGGAGGGGACGGGAGAAAAAGAGGCTTTAACGGGCGTGCGCTCTCCCAGCTGGGCAGGGGAACGATGCTGGACTTAGTAAGACAATGGGCAGGCGTGTGCATGTGCGTGTGTGTATACACCGTGTTGACGGGGAAACTTAACAGGTTCAAAGGTGTAATTGGAGTATGTTTAATAGCTACAGCCTTCATTCTGGATTCAGGTTCAAAGATATTTTTTTTTCCCAAGGCTTTGACAGACAGGCACCTGTTCTGTCTTTCTTCCCACATTTTTAAAGTCCTTTATGTATTGAAAATCTGCTAAAATATTAAGATGGACAGAAACCTCCTGACTGCATAAGACAAAGTAGGAATTGTCTGCGATAAATAATGCATCTAAAGGCTTTGGTTTTTTTATTCTTTTTTTAAAAATATTTTCTTTCCAAAGGATCTGGCTGCAGTCATGCATATTTACTAAGCAGCAGAGTATAATGGATATGACTTGACTTGGGTAGGGGAGGAATAGGACAGCTTGACTGCTTCTATTAGCCCTGTTTTGGTGCGGCTCCCACCATGTGGCCCCCAAATGAGATTATATGTGTATGAAACAGGAGGTAGAGCACTCACCGACCATCCATCAAAGCCTGGGGGGACCTGTGTGAAAGTTTGTGCATGTGTACTCAGTGGGTACACTCACAGTGTTGATGCATGTGTGCATTTGTAAGGGTGTGATAAAGTGTGTGGGTGTACAGTATGCATGCGTGTGTGCGTTTGCGTGTGTTTGTGCAGCCTGTGAGGACTGGAGAAGAGAGCAAACGGGGCCTCCGCAGTTCAGCCTCTCCATCATCCTGCACGCCAGGCACACGCGCAGTGACATGCCTGAGAGGGTTTCAATATCCTGTGTATGTGTGTTTGTGCGCCTGTGATGCTGTGTTTACCCAAGGAATGCAGTTCATTATATTTGTATGTGTGTCTGGTTATTACATATACCCTCTACACACATGTGTAAAAGAAGCAGATGGAGGCTGAAGGCGGGAGCAATACTTTATCTACACCTTTTAGAAATCCACATCAAGCTCAGGCAGCCTGGGTGTGATGATGTGTCTTTTCTTGGCTCTCAGCAATCACAAGTGCAAAGAACCTGGAACTTCTTCACCCCAGCTGAGCTAATTATTGCACACTAGCACATATATCGTAACCCTTTTTAGCTTAAACATTTTCATTCCACATGTATTAAATTCTGCAGATACGTGTTAAAAAAAGGGGGGGAAAGCTGAAATATTCATTAGCACTGTACTGGCAGGGGCAGCAGAAGCCCCTGTATCGATGGGGCCTTACCTGGCAGAGAGCAGGCTATTAGCCCGGCCCGATAAATCTTGTCAGAGGCTGGAAGAATCTGCCTGCCTGCTGAAGAATGAAGGTCACAGGGCAGCTGGAGTTACGACCGGCCTCAGAAGGTAGCTGCTAAAAAATCAGCTGAAATATGAACTACAGCCTTTCTATTTTGAAAAAAAAAAAGCTAATTTTTCAATTTGCGTCTTTCTTGGTATATATTTCACTCTGCTCACCTACATAGGTTCTTCCTACATAGGGACTTTGTGAAGGGGTTGTGTTTTGTCTTTATACTCATGTCATGATAAAGGGAAAAAGAAACACTGACAACAATCTGAGACAAATTCAGTTTAGTTCTGTGGCTACAGAAGTATACAAACCCTCACAGAGCTATAACCCTCTAGTTATTCGCTCTAAACAAGTGAATAACTGTTTAGAGCAGTTATTCACTTGCTGTTATGGACAGAAAATCAATCATAACAGACATTCATGAAGCAGAAATTGGCCAAATATGCACTCGTTTCAATGTCTAAAGTGTAAGAACTGAAAGTATCTTCCAGTGAAGTGGATATCTTTTAGTTCTTGGAACTTTGTTTGACCAAAAAGAAAAAAAAAACTCTAAAGAAGTTAACTTGGGCATTTGGGAAATGACTAGGTTTCACTAGATCAATAATAATCAAAATACAATCTGTTGTGCCTTAGTTAACACTGGAGTAATGGATCTAGAAAGCTGAAGAAATTTCAAATATGTGCTCATCACTTTCTTGAGGACACGGCATCTGTGGTAGATTTTGCTCATTAAAAAGAAAAGGGAAGAAATGCCTACAGTAAAAAAGTAATTAAGAATGTTTTTGCACAGCTCTATATTATCCTTCAAGAATGAACTGTACACTATATAGTCTGACACCAGCCCTCATATGTTGTGTGCTTCCTTGACCGATGCTGTTGGAAACTGCAATATAAAGTGAAAATGACTGCCTTTAGTCAGACAAATTCTACTGTGGATCGAGGAGCTCCAGACATTTAATATGGTTTCATGTATTGATTTGCGGCACCTTGCCCTATAGCCTGTTTATTATCTAGCTATGGTTTCACCTTTTACTATTTTTCTGACAGAATCTCAGGAGATTGAGTCCTCCCAGTTATTTCTCCTCCTCTGTTACCAGCAACAAAGTTCTTGATAGCAACTAAATGTAGTATATCAAACTCTGCACCTGGCAAACGAACTGGCCTGCTGCTTTTGTTGGTGAACGAGTGGGTGACCCCAGGTGCTTGAATAATGACAACATATTCGGAGCTGTGGCTTTTCCTCAGTTTTCTTCAATTAATTGTGTGTGTGTGGGGGGGGGCAATCAGGGCTGGAGGTGTAATCAAGACTGAAAGACTGGTCTTTGACATGGTTCATTTACTCTTGAGTTGCTCCAATGCAACACTTGGGACACAATAGCCAATTGTAAATTACAGAGTGGATTCAGCGGTGAGAAGTGCCTTGAGGGGGAGCCGGTTCACAGAGTCGGAGTGGTGAGGGGGGGGGAATAGGGAACGTTGTTACATTTGTTGCCGTTTGGTTCGAGGTTGATGAGGTCTGGGATTGGGGGAAAGGCGAGGAAATCAATCAAACTGACATGTCCAGGGTGGCGAGATTATTAGAATAATGGTAAACAAAAGCCGCTTAAACATGACTAGCTTTTTCATATTTTACCTCAACTTTATTTCTAACCCGGCATTTGCTTAATAAGCTTCACTTAACGTCAGATTCATCACTTTTAATCTGCCTGTAATGATATATTAATAACAGTCTTCAGCGGAAGAAGGCAAACTGCTGTGAGCATAAGTGTATAAAGGAAGCCTATCACACAGTGAAGGGCTCTTATGAACTGGTGACGTGAGGGGAGCTCAAAGTGACATCGACAAGCGGCAAAGTGCCTACACGGGTGACATTTACAAGTGTGTCGTGGAGATCCCCAGCTGGACTTAGAGGGAAGATTGTTACTTTGTGTTTAATCACCATCAGAATTCTGCGGGTGCTGCAGCAAATGTTTGAGTAGCGCAGATTACTCTCCCCCGTGAAGCCAATTGCGGGCAATCGTTTGATGTCTACGCAAATGTGCTTAACATGCATAACCGTTCTTGCCTCCCTTCCCTTCCTCTGCACATTTGAAAGATTTACGTCGGGGTGTGTGTGCATGTGTGTGTGTGTGTGTGCCTACACTTTAGAATCTCTTTGAATAAGCCTTTCTTTGCAGAGGCAGCCTCTTCTCTCTGTGAATTGGGGACATGACATGACAATTGGAGACCTTGTAATTTATGTTTAAAATGCCAGCGTTATCCGTGCCAGCGTGATTTTGTTTGAACACGGAGGCATACTGGCTGGGGTCCTCAGTCGCTGTTTAAACCTTATGCCTGTGTTTGCTCAGGAATCCTTGGTGGGCTATCCATTGTTACTATGGCAATATTACCTCCGCCACACTCTCCCCCACCCACTGCAACTTCTCCCATGGCCATATGCCTGGAGTTTTTTAAAAGGTTTTCACTGCTCTCTCATCTCGCTTGTACCCGGTAATTCAGACCCATCAGTGCCAAAAGCTGAGCTCAGGGGCAACGTCCTGCTTTAAAAAGTCACGGTATTTTAACAGCTTTGGCCCGGAGTTGGATGAGGCGTGGGAACGTCATGTTCCGCTAAACTGTTTTGATAAAGCCATCTGGGCAAGCGGGGAGCATTTCAAAGATGAAGGTCCCTGAACACTAAATTGGCAGCAGTTTGCTTTACTACAGTGGGCTCATCTCTTCTCTGTCACATCTCCTTAGGGAACCTTTGGGATTTACTGCCCTTCCCACTTTGAGTTCTTGATTCATGAGATCAAATTAGACAGTGAGAGAACATCAGTGGTTGCACAATGCTTTGCTCTTTAACTCAAGGCCAGTATTTTGGCAAAACCTCAAATGTACTCCACTTGCTGGTTAACCGTTTCCTATATCTATTCCTGCTCGGGATGTCTGAATCACGTTGGGAAACTGTTAGAGTTTTGAAATGCAGTTCAGTCAGCGCCAATGTAGTCAAACGAAGATCACGCTTTCTATCTGCAGTAATTTGTACTGGTGGTGTGACTCTGTTCATCACCCCTACATATGCAAACGTGAATATTTGGAAAGCATGAGGTGGGGAGGGCACATCTGCTCACATTTCTGTGTGCAGACATGGACGACCAGAAGCAGGGAGAGAGAAACAGCAAAAAAAGAGCAGGTTTCAGTGACAGCAGATATGCCATTGATTCAGTCAGACACAGCATTAAGCCTTAATTATACTTATCCACTTGGGTCCAAGTGACATAAATTTCACTTACAATGAGCGTGAGGTTCTGCGCGGACATTCATATTTCTGTCCATTTTTGTCGTCCTCAGAGACTTTACATTACACTGCACCGACCGCACATGCGCCCCAGGTGATGGACTCAAAGTGGACCTCATAGACATTTAACTGGAAATACTACTCAACTGCTGTGTCTCCAGCAGTGTCCGGATCATAACTCACGCTTTTAGAGAACAGGAACTGGAGTGCAAGTGGGTTGCAAAGTAGTTTGCAGTTGTGCTGTGTGCAAGTTTGAACAATGGAAATTGTTTTCTCTACGTGAGATTGGATAATTATATGTGTAGAAGGATAACAGCTGAGGCATCAGCTGATAAGGACTGCGGGGATTGCCTGAGATTAACTTTGTGGCTCATTCATAAGCACTGTTATAAGCCATTTTGAGCCAGAATAAAATAAATGAGCTTGATGTGGCTAAACAACAGCAGTTTGAGTCCTTTTGAGACAAGAAGTGCTTTGCGAGGTCATGTCCGTTACTGATGTAGCGTATTGAAATCTTTTGTTTTTAAAGATTCCAGAATTTCTCATTGTGAATCAAGAGATGAAGCAAGTTGTATTTTATTCCATATCTGAGGAGAATGAGGAATGAATAGTAATTAATGCAATGAATGATGGCTGAATAGCAATGAATTCATTCAGGCAGATTAAAGAAACTGGTGTTCAGGATCAAAAAGGAGGAATGTTGAATGCATACAGTAAATGCCTAAGGACTAGAGTGAATGACTAAGTGTGTGCGTTTGTGGGCGTCCATGTCTTTGTGTTTGTATGTGTAGTGAGGAAGGTAGTAAAGCACTCTATCATATTCAGAAGTAAACAGGAAGCTCATCACCCCACGGCTTAAAACCAGAAGCGAAAATGACAGGAGTCAATTTCAGAAGTTGTGCGTTTGTGTAGCTGCGCATTCATGTGTGCGTGTGTGCGCAAATTTAGCTGGAGAGCATCTCTTCGCTGTAATGACTCTCGGCAAACATGCAGCCTAATGAAGTGGGACTTTGCCTGTGTGACGACATGAATGTGTCTGATTGGGAAGTCGTTGTGAAATTGCCCCAAAGACTGCGCACGGTGTTTGAACACTTTTTGCTCCGTGCGCTCCACTTTGTAACCATAAACACCCACCTGTTTTAAACCTTGCATTTCCACTACCACCGCAGAGCAGCTCACATGCCTTATCCCGTAAGAAAACGCTGCACTTCAGTTTCTCACTCGCAGTTATCAATCTTTAAAAAGAGCAATTTTTAATCGAACATGAAATATTAACCTGGATTATACAATCTCCATAAGACGTTGACAGACTGCAGTAGCAACCTGAAGAAAATTCTTTAAATAAAATATTCCCAGCCTTGGTCTAGAAAAGCTATAGGAACATGCATGGCCTCCTGTATGATTACTGGCCTCAGCGCTTTCTGTAGACTTTGTGCCAAAGCTCATAATGAGCGCTGTGGGCAGTGAGCGGTGTGCTCCTCAGTGCGTGATAAAACGAGGGGCAAAGAAGGTGTCTGTGCATGTTTCTCAGACGTGAGCCACACTAACACAAGCTACTGACTACATTTTACCTGTTCTATCTGCAGCGGCCTGATCTGCTTAGCATGTATCTCACTCTAGGCAAGGCTGCGTGAGAGGCTCAGCTGTTTTTATTAACATCCAGGAGGTATAAAAAGGTCGAAACTGAGGAAGACAAGGGGGGGGGATGATGTGAATTACCAAGCAACCGGCTCCACTTCAAACTGCCTCTGTTGGAACTGACTAGGCAATGTGTACAGTTTCTTATATATTGCCTCAGCCATCGCAGCTTATTTCTACCAGTCATATTTCCAGGCGTTCATATAATTTTTCAGCTCTGACTCAAATGTGCTACACGGATATTGCGTGCTGTCAAGATGCGAATGGAAGAGGGGGAACCAAACAAACACCCTGCGTCCCTCCCACAATAAGGTTTGTCACCTTACAGCGTGATCCGAGAGTGATGCATTGTGGGAGGAAATGGACGACGTCGCCTCACGTGTTGGCCATGCACAGGCACAATGACAACAACAGTTGCGACAGCACTAGGAGGAGGCCCTTTGTGCAGCACAAGCTGATACACCGAAAGGGAGTGACAGGTTTGAAAAATTGGCAAACAGTTTTTGCTGGAAGGCTTCCTTGGGGCTTGGGTACCTTTGAAATCATGTGCGAATGCAGAGGAGTGTGAATGAAAAATAGCTGTGTGATCCTGCCATGTTGCTTCTGTCAAGAATGCGTGATTTTCTATCTTTCTTTCTCCCTCCCTCCCTCCCACAGCTTGCTGACATCCTCGTCTGCCCCTCAAAGCTTGCTTTTTTCCTCTCTCTCTCTCTCTCCCTGCTTCTCATCATCTATGTTTTAACACTCCCATTCTCTTCCCAACATGCCCTCCTCCATCTCTCCTATGTGTTTTGCTTTCTCTCATTCTCATACTCCCATCCTCCCCCTTCCTCTGTTCTTCCAGCTTAGCGGACGTGGTTATTTAAGGCTTAGAATCCATAAAACCCGCCTTAGGTGTGTTTGCTTTTGTTACTTTCCCAAAATGGTGCAGTGACTGCCACATTGTTTGCTGTTGATCCTCATTCAGCCACTGCCTGTTAGAGGAGAGTTTCATGTGGTTTAGTGGTGACTTAAGGCCTAGATGGGGCGCTCACATCACTAGGTTGTAAGTAGTGTAGCGTACATTTTACCAGCCCCTGACTTTTTTGTGGACAAAACCATCAATCCATTCAGAGCAGTGGTAGATCACACCCGAGAAGGCCGTCCTCGCAACTCCAGCGTGCACCGTGTGTACGAAAACAATTAGTTAATCTCTCCATCTGCAACAGCAAGATTTTTTTTCCCTTCATTGCAACTCAGACTGAAAACAGTCACAGCGTGATTCTTCCTGCACAACATCTGTCCCAGATTGCTCTACCCTTCCTAATTAAACCCTGTTTACCTCAACAGTCTTAAAGCAGACTACTGACTAATTATTAGGCACAAGCTCCTCAAAGCCGTGTTTGAATCTCACAAGCTCATGAGGGTGCTGGCTGTTGCGAGCTGCTGAGCGAGCATTAAAAATCAGACAGGAACCCCATAAGAGTCTTTCCCCTTGAGCGTCCCCTCTTGGTGTCGTTGTCTGGCACTGACGATGCCAACACTCAACCAGAACGCATCACTCTTTCACAATTAAAAAAAAAAAGTTAATTAATGCTCTGAACAGTTATTAAACATTGTTTTGGTATATTTAATGGACGAGACTATAAAAGAGCAGAAAAAAGGGAATCTAGAACTTGCGGCAATTTCCAATCATACATTTTTAATGTTTATTCCACTGTTTCTTAATTAAGTCCATGCATCAGAATGTAGTGAAAACCCTAGTATTAGAAATGGGTTCAGGGGTTGGGGAGCTCACAAATTTATAATGCATATATTTCCTGGGAATGACCATGAGGGATTTTAATAGATATGTTCCACAAAAAGTGGCTTTATACATCTGCCCTTTCAGTGGAAGGACCAGTCGCTCTGGTTAGTTTGATTTTTACGTGGGAACTGAGGATACGCCACACCAAATCATTTTGCATGTGAAAACACGTTGAGTGGTTATCTGAAGCATCAGCACAGGACACATTTTAATGATTTTCAACCTGGTTTAACAGACTCCTTAAAAACGCCCACAATTCCTCCAGCTTCTATATCTCTCCTCTCACTCTCTCTCTCTCACACACACGCACACACACACACCTACACACACAAACGCACACACACACACACACACACACAGAATTATCCTGGGCAGCAGCCTGATTCAATTAGTAGGAGGTGAGGAGCAGAGAGATGAGGGTCACTCTTGCCTGTTCCAGCCCGAATGGAGGTGCTTCCTGGGAGACCCAGTTTGCCTCTAAATTTGGCTGCTCCTGGGTCATTGTTTCATCACAGCCCAGAATGGTTCCACGGGCTCCCTGTGACTCTATACGCCTATGTATACATCTATAATGTATATTTCAATTTAAAAGCGCCCGCTCCCTCGCTGATTTTATTTTTCTTACGGTGTTGTCTGTGTCACTGGAGTGAAAACCCAACACCCCTCGAAGCTGTTTGGAGATGCTTTGGGTTTTTTTCCCCTCCATACACTAGCAAAACAATGAAGCTGGGATTTACATTAAACAGCACCATAAGTATAGGTGTATTACTACACAGATATTTTATTTCCAGTCCATGATTCTGCCTGAAGGGCTTCTTTTATTCAGAGATAGTGGTAGGAAAAAAAATCATATAAACATCTTCTATAAAATCACTTGCTATCACCTGTCCCAGAAGCTATAATGATAACTAGCCATGCTACTGCTCCTCTATTATTGAAGATTTTAAATGAGCATTCATAACAAGAAAGATATTAGGTATAGATTTCCTGTAATGGTAGTTCCTGACAATGGCTGGCCCTCCCATCAAGGTGTAATGGACAGGGGGATCAATGGTGAATAAACACCAGTCCTTCATATTAGAAAGTTATTCAAACAAGCTGGAGCTCCAATCTCTGATCAGAGTGTTTATAAAGAGGACCTGGAGCTGCAGCCCCCCGCCCGCAGCCTCGTCTGCATCTCATGAACCTCTTGGCTCAGCGGTCTGGTGGGATGCTGCGGGGGGAAAAAAAATCTTCCCTGTGAACCAGTCCATTACATGTATAAATAGCACTTTGGAGCAAGCTCACAAAGCAGAAAGCTCTGCTGAAGTCTTTCCCTTGTTTTATTTGCAATGAAAGATTCCTAACCGTTTAGAAAGAGGGCCCTTCATAGTGTTGCTTTTTATGAGAGGCGGGTGGATTTAATAAACGATAACGCAAGCCAGAAACATCTCCTGGAGGGCCACCTGTCTATGTTACTGCCATTTACATGGATCAGCCACAGCATTAAAATCACCTGCCTACTATTGTGTAGATTTCCCTCGTGCCCCTAAACAGCGCTGACCTATCAAGACATGGACCCGGGACAAGTGTGGGTGTCGTATGGTGGCTGGTAACAGGATGTTGGCAGCAGATCCTTTGGGTTGGATCAGACTCTGGGGAGTATTGGGACTGCCTTGAGCTGTTTGTCGCATTCCTTGCAGCGCTCTTCACTGTCTTGCTGACCACTGGCATTTCGGGGTGCGCTGTCCTGCAGCAGTGGAATTGTATGCAACCAGAACCAAAAGGTTTCCCAGGAAAACTTTGCCTTAAAAGGAATGTTAATCCCCTCACCTGCCTGGGATTTTAATGTCGTGACTGATCTGTGTAGCTGCGCTGATACAATATGCAGAGTGTGGAGATCATCTAAAGACATCAAAGGCACAAAGCAAGAAAGGGAGCTAGCTGCAGGGTGCCTATATTACAGATAATGATGGACAAGGAAAGAAATATTTATGCATTTCTAAAAAGAGCAGCCTAGAAAATTGTGATTATTTATAAAAAAAGGGGGGGGGCTGTGGAAATATAATGTTTCCCCCTGGGGCTTAATTTGACTTTATTTTTAAATATTCTGTATATAATGAAAAAAAATGTTTCCCTCCTCCAAGCAGTTTTTTATGCATTTTTCAAAATTCCATCCCTCCATTGCTGTCACCTCTGTAGAGAGTGATACGTATCAAAGAACAAATAAAAAGGCCTTTGAACACTCACAGAAGCTATCCAGGTCTTTGGTCTGCTCAGGATGAACAAAACGAAACACTAAGACATCAACAGCACCCGCAGGATTTAATGTCTCATCCTCTCCACAGCCGTGTCTACATGTATTAATAGCAAATCTTACAGGTTTTGAGGATGCGGGCGCGAGTCTCCCGGAGTTAACATTGTCTGAAGTCAAGTGAGTTTTGGCACTCAGCTCTGAATCAAATTGTGTGTGAGGCGTCTTTCCCCTCAGGGGAGAAAAGGGAGATGTGAAGACGCAAGGAGCTCAACAAAAACAAGTCTTTCTTGTTTTTTTGATTCCACTCAGTGATCGCTAATTACAGACTGACAAGGCTCTTGTTAAAACAGTATAAAGGGGGGGGGGCATGAAGAAAACATTAAATACCCGGCCTAATTACATTTATTGTGACACGCTGGAAGGGACACACTCCTCTTATTCTCCAGAGAGTCCTGCGCGTTTGGGGATGGAAATG
>VUQK01021882.1:4380-37050 GCA_015106715.1 Bujurquina vittata | reverse complement strand
TGGGGGGTAGGGAGTGAAGGTTGAGGAAGGAAGGAGGGGGGGCGGGGAGGGCAGAGGGGGGGGGGGGGGGGGGGGGGGGGGGGGGGGGGGGGGGGCTGGGAGTGAGGCGACAGAAGTTGTAAAAATGAACGCAAAAGGGAACTTGTTGTGTGAGTTTTCAGTGTTTCTCCCGCCGCAGGCTGAGGCGTGTGAGTGTGAGCACTTCAAATCAGTGAGTCTGACAGATCTGTTTACAGTATGAGGGCTGCTGGATCGCAGGAGAAGCATTTGGTTGGTTTAGCAGTGTGAATCAAATCGTCGTTACTAAATATGTGCGTATTCATGTGTGTGTTTGCGGTCTCGTGTATGCGTGTGGAAGGGTGGGGGGTGCTCATGGCTGTTTCCTGTGGGAGAACGGCAGATCAGGGGTGAAAGGTCAGTGTCTCAAAGGGGGTCACAGTGGGGATGAGGTGAGGTCAGATCCGGGGCAAATACTTCTCGATAAATTCCTTTACAGCCGCCATCTCCTGTAAGAGAGCAGATCAGATGTTGGTACAGCGGATGATTGAAGGCTCGCCGCCGCTGGATAACAGGCTGGAAATGTAACACCGAGGCTGTTTACAGGAAAGGACAGAGCAGACGCTACTTTGTGGGAAAACTGTTTTAGTGTCTGCAGCACTTTGTCTGCTCCTAGTGTAATTTTCTTTATAGCCATCTGCTGGGCTAACAGCACCAGAGCCAGTGACACTAGGAAGCAGAGCAAGCTGTGCTGGAGACCACTGTGCAGCCCACAGACGCAGTTACTGAGAGAAGGATGCTGCACAAACTCCTAAACATAATGGGCCACACCATCGTATCACACTTTCTATATATGAAAACAAAAAAACTCCCACGAGCTTTAGAAGAAATCTGAAATATTTAAGGACCCCGGTCATAAAAACTGCCCTGAAACTCAACTGATTCTTTTTGGATCATCATCATCATCATCAGGGATCAGAAACAATATGGAGTTCAGTTTAGAAGCCTCAATGAAATGTTTAGAATAGAAAAAGCTACTTTCAGCTGCTCTTTTGCTCTGAGGGGCCGCCTCAGCAGATAGCTCCACATGTTTGATTTGGCAGAGTCTTTACGCCATGTTCCCCTCCTGACGCGACCCCAGAGGGGATTCGTGTCTCTGGCTGGAATGCAGGTTATATTTATTGCTGATCTACAGCTCTGCATTTTTATTGTTGGACTACTTTAGCAGCTCTGCAGAATTTATAGCTCAAAAATAATCTTAGCTGCTCTCCCTTTAAGACAACTTTCCAGCTCATCATATAAGATAAATATAATTTTTATACTTTAAATATTCAGCTGCCTTTGTTTTGGTGAATGTAATGTCACAGTGATAAGTAAAGAATATATAAAAACAATATTGATGTCAAATAAAACAGAATTCGAGAGTTTAAAAAATGTCAGTGCAGTTTGTGAACAGTACCTGAGGACAGGAGCTGTGAGGCAGCCCTGGGAAGGTTTTAAAGGTGATCATCTGAGGGTTGACTATGGATTTCAGTTTTTCTGCTGTCATGGCACCAAACTGCACAGGGATCATGACGTCCATCTCGCCGTGGCACTGCAGGATCGGGATGTTCTTGTTGCCACTTGATGCCTGTGGGACAAACAGTGTTGCACGTTAAAAATCACATTGAGGTGTTTGCATTGTGCAGAACTACATTGTTACAGAAATGGAAGCAGCACATGCTGAAAGAGGAGCAGGCAGGAGAAGGATGTTTCTCCTCTGCAGTAAAACTGCGACTGTACCGATGGGAAACTCCTGTGAAGGGGAAGCCAGCAGCTGAGGGCCACGACGCCAGCCAGCTGGTGCTGGCAGGTCAAGGCAGTATACAAGGACAAGGCCCCGCCCTGAGGAGCAACACAGGAAGCAGGCAGACTTTAATACATGCATTTATAAGATTACCCTGAATATATAATGTTGCAAATATAATTCACAAGACAAACGCCCACCTGAGAGAAGCCGCCAAGTATGATACGGTTTGGAGGGATCCCGTTTTTGGCCTCGTGTTCGATTATGGCCTTGACTGCAAAAACCAAGAGTAACGCGTTGGTGAGGAAACAAAGGTGAGCTGCTCGGCATTAGCAGATTTGTAATGAGAGGTGGGCAGCTTAGAGGAAAGAGGTCTGAGGTGGCAAAATTCCAACAACAAAAAAATTTCCGTTTGACTTCCTGTCACCTTTGTGGGTGGTTTAAAAAAAAGAAGAAAGAATCCATACTTGGAATGTGAATAGTCAAAGAAAAATGTGTTTACAGCCGCTCTGAACAGAATGAAGACAGAGCGGTGATACTTTATCACAGTCTGCAATAGAGGATAAATGCACACACTCTTACACCGTCTCTCCTCGAATGTGTCTGCAGCTTTGACAGGAAACATGATCTGGAATGTGAAGACTTTTATTTAAGACCTTCAAACAATAAATAACAGCGCGAAGCAGCTGTAAAAGTCAAACTGTTTGTCCAATGGGATCATCATATTTAAGGAAAGAAGAAAAAAGTGTGTGTGTGTGTGTGTGTGTGAGAGAGAGAATTTCACATTTTATTCTGAGACTGGGATGAACAAATGCTCCGAAACGTTTTTCTACTCTTGGCTGATAATGATGTCATAAAGAGGGGGTGTCCTATAGGGCCAAGCAGCTCTAGCTGTGAGTACAGAAGCTCCACCCTCTGATTGAGGAGGGCAGCCAATCAGAAGACAATTATCAGAAGAAAGGTGGAAAAGGCTTAATATCAGATAAATAAGGATTATATTGCGGTATTAGTGATATAAATGTACTATTAGTGCTGGAAACCACTATAATAGGTGAACTAAGTATTTCTTATACATAATATTTAATAGTGCCTCAGTGTCCTCTTTAGTTTGAGCCATTATTCATGGAGCTAGGTGCATACATGACAAGATGCTACCCATTAAATAGAGGGATGTAAAAGCATATTGAAGCCTTGCCGCTTCCCAATCACAGTGTATTGGTGCTTCCCTGACATCATCATCCCACAGACATGGCCCTTCTCTGATATTTAAACACATTAAACTCACTGTTTTCTGCTGCCTTCTTGATTCCAGATTCGTCCTCTGGGGAGTCGGGGCTGAGACCCATGAGGTCAAACCTGCACACAAGTAAAGCCCGGCGTGAGGAAAATGAATAGATACAATCACAGTATTGTCAATGGGAATATGGGAAGCTATTGTGGTTTCCAGGGAAACAATGGCATCCAGTGTTGAGCTAAAAAGCCGCTTCTTTCATCACACCAACTCACCACGCGGGCATCAGCGACTTCATGTTGAGTGTAACGGGAATGGGGGGCCTGCAGCGGAGGAGAGGCAATGAAAACAAGACAGGAAAACAACAGCAGCAGGGGCTGCGTGACAGTACACATTTATTCACTCAAAAAAAGACTGAACGGTTCAAAATATTCTGGCTTAAAATCCCCCAAATTAACATTAGAGAGCATTTATTTGTTTGCATGTTAGGTTTTTAAAAAATGTCCATCCACACATTACCTGACAAACAAAAGTCTTAGAAGCTCCAATCGTGACATAAGAGAAAAGACTTACGCGTGGGGGCAGATAAACTTGACGTGAGGCAGCTGGATCGCCGTCAAAGTGTCCGCCCACCCATGCCTGACAGAAAACAGAGAGCAGCTCTTTGTTTCTAATCCAGCTACAGCAAAGACACTAAGATACAGCACATCCAACCCGAAAGCATTACAACTGCACGAAAATCCCTTCTAGGCTAAATAATGTGCGATGAACATGTTTCCTCTTGATGTACAAAGATCAACACGAGTGGAATGTTTTTCATCTCCATCACAGAGGACGAGCTCCCATCATGCACCGATTTAATTACTTTTTAAATTAGTCACTCATAATGTAAGTGGTGCTTTTTGAAATGCAACCACATGAATGTGGCCCACAATTACACATTATTAAAGGCCAGTAAATAAATTGTAATAAAGTCGAGTGCAAAAGCAACAACAGCCAAATGCATGATTTCAAATTAATTAGCTCTGCATTGCCATCCTCTGCTACTCTGCTCTTTATTTAATGATTTTACATGTAGATATTTATCTATTGTCTCCTTACACTCAGCCGCAGTTATACACTCAGGACACACACAAAGAATGATGAATGTAAATTATGTGGACTATAATTTCAGGGGAAATTTGAGGTGTGATCCAAAAGGGCAGCCCGTAACAATCAGTTCATCTTCTTCCATCTCTGGCCTGCTTTCAGCCTGGCTCAATTTTTAGATCACTCCCTGGAAATCCTGTTTTGATCACTTCAACACAAACCTCAGCTTCTCTTTTAAAGTGACCCGGTTTTTGTGTGGAAGAGCCTACAGCGCCCAGCAGGCATCCTTGTCAAATGCCCAAAACATCTCAGCTGGCTCTACTCTGGGCTGAAAATGATTTCTGGCTGGGACCCTGTGACGGCAGGAACGTAGGACCCTTAAAGCAGATTATAATGTGTCGGGGACATGAACTGCTGCAGACATTTTTCTCTGAAACTTTTTACTGAAACATTTTGAGGTGTGTGAGGGAGGCGTAACCCAAAGTATGGGTGATGGGAGGTTTTAGCTACAATCTTTGCTCACGATCTGTCATATTCACCAGATTCGGGTTTCTGTGATTTCACCCTTCATGTTAAAAGATCATTATTTTGACAAAAGATGTAAAAATACAAATGGCCAGAATGGGACAAAGGAACCTACAAAAAAAACAAACCACAGCTGTGCTGAAGACAGTCCAGAGGGGAGCTTCAACATATTATTATTAATATTATTAAGTTTTTTATGGGCACAGTCTGAACTTTAACTGCACCTCAGTAAACAGCAATAAAGTTACTCACCCTGAGTCTCCCAGCCCATGAAGGAAGATCACCTGCAGTACAGAAGGAGAAAGCAGAATTCAAAACTTTAAACACAGACTTCATAAATAAATTGGGAACACTTCCTTCTAAACGCAGACACAGAGGCCTCGTGTGTGCTCGTTACTGCTCGATAACAGCGAGGAGAAACTTTTCTCCCTGTGAGCCGGACAGTATGTTCGATTCCATCTTGCACTTCACAGATGAGGAAAAAAACCCAAAAAACAACTCTTTGATGTTCAATACAATTTATTGGCCTTCTGGGCACAGAGTACTACAGCTACAAGTATGCAGAGGAAAAGCAGGTGCCAGTTTCACATTCCTGCCAGGATCAACTCTAAGTGCCAGTTTCCACACGATACTCCCTGCAGAGAAGCCATGAAAGGGACTAATGACAGTTCAGAAAGCTGGCAACTCCAGGTTTGCTGGCTGGATATCAGAGAACTGGCTCTTTGTGGAGATCTTCCATGTAGGGTTCAGAGCTGGAACAGTCAGCTTTGATTGCGTTGTTTAACGAAACCCTGCACGGTATCCAACAACAGCTTGATAAGAGACTTATTTAATTTTTACTGTGAGATCGAGCTAAGTGTTGACACAGTGGGCCTGATTACTGAGCTGTAACACTTGTTACCCGTGCTGCTACAGGTGAGCAACGATAGGACTAGGGAGGATAGATAGGACTAACATGAATAAATAATTCTGGCAGTATTATTTTGATCAATGCTGTTTTGTGGGTCGTTGTATAGGTTTACAAAGACCCACAGGAGTAGGCTTTCAAATATTATTGTGTGCCGTGATATTTGGCTCTCTTGAAGAGAGTTAGTTGTGGATTATTCATTTATACATTACTGTGAATTAGTGTAGTTGATTCTCTCGTAACCATGAGAGAAAAGGGTGTTCAGTTAATACAGGTCCCCTCTAAAACCGCTCCACAGAGTTCCTTCACTGGAAGATCTCAGATAAGTCTGACGGATGTAGAGGAGGAGGACATGCAGAGGGCTGGTGTGACAACCCTCTGCATGGAATAGGGTGAGATGGAGGCAGTCAAAAGAAGACGACTGGTAGGCTGGTATAACAGTAAAAAAAGTTAATATGATTCATGAAATTATAAAATTATGGTATAATGGCACACCCAGTATACTGCCCAGCACTAATGGATCATGATTGAAAGAGTCTGAAATTTTAACCTCGAGGATAAAATTTACACTTGCTACACTTAAAGGCACAGTGGTTAGCACTGTCACCTCACAGCAAGAGGGTCCTGGGTTCAAATCCACCAGCTGGCAGGGAACTTTCTGGATGGAGTGTGCATGTTCTCCTGTGCACATCTGGGTTCTTCGGCTGAATGTGCTACGGTCTCATTTAAGCTCCTCGTACCTGATAATGTGACACTAATATTTACCATAGAAATTAGAGCAAATCTGTTATATGGGCTGTTAGTTGGAGAATCAAAAACCCGAAGGCATCTTTTTTTTTCCTTTTAACTCAAGTGCGTCCTTAGTTTGTCCACTGGATTACTTGGAACTGTGACCTGTGCAAAGCTACTCTAGTGGAGTCCAAAATTTAAAATATGGAGCTGAAAATTAAATATGAAGCCCGATGACGCAGTGTTTGCTTTCACTTTTTTTGTGCAGCACACAAGAGCCGGGCAGCCTTAAGACAACCCCTGAAGGCGAGATAAATAAAGGAAAGTCAGGATTGCTGGTTTCACTCACCGCCGCGGTCTCCTTCTCCATCCCGGACACCGTCACGGCCTCGGCGAGCAGCGGCACAGACATGTTGTTGCCACACATACACTGTAAGAGGTGCTGGAGACAAAAACGAGGACAAAGTTTTGAGCTGACTGCAGTGAGAAGCTACATAAAAGTACAACGTCGTGTGCATTGCAGCCAAACTAAAAGCTCCATTTAACACTCATATTTTCAGATATTTTAAGCATTTTCACAGTTTTCAGGCCTCCGTGTTAACTAAGACTTCTCACGTGGCAGATTAAAACTGGAAATCCAGTCAAAGTTCAAGTTAACAGTTAGTGCTGTGGTGGAGGAGAGGTTAGGACACTAATCTTCTGGAAATATTTCTGGCGAATACACATTTTTAATACTAGAAATGGTATCACACAGTTACTTTACCTCTACACAATCAGCCCTAAAGTCAAATTAAACTGGCTCAATCACATCAGATTAATGTGCCCTTAATGAGTGGATGATTGAAGGAGACTGTTGTGGTTGCTGCACACCCCAAAGACCCATTTTGAACCTGGTAAAACTGCAATGTAGCACATTCAGAGGCACCTTGTGCAATACGCTGATGCACATTGTTCCCATTATCCTGCACAAACACCACACACCCCATGGTGTATTATCCACATCCTTAAACACAAGTTTATATATGATTTATATACTTCACATATTTTATTTACAGTATAGTGGTTTACACGTTCGCCTAACAAGCAAAAGATGCTTAGTTCGATCCCACTGGTACCATTTTCATTCATCTTCTAGCTTTTCTGTTTATATTTGGAAATCTCTTAAGGTACAGTTCTTGCTTTTACTTTCTCTTTCCATCTTTGTCATGAAACAGTCTCCTTGTGTAGAATAGATGTGTCGCCCAGAGGGAAGAAACTGCTCACCAAAGTGTATGATGTGAAATACTGGTTAGGTTTGCCGAAGGCAAAAATTACAAGATGAAGGAGTAAACTTTGAACTGTTCTTTGGAATCAGGAAACTTTGTGCTACAAGTAGACAAAAATTAATCAAGATGAGCGGGGCCATCTGATTCATTGTTGCCTTTGTCCAGACATACACGGCACGTCATACTCCACCGGAGTACGGTTGTTGGGCCAAAGAAGGTGTGCCGATTGGTTTCTTTGATTGATTTAATTTGTGTACTTAAACTTCTTTACACTAAAAAAGTCTTGGAGTTTTTTTTACAGGTTACTAAGGGTTTCAGAAGGGTTTGCAGCTACTTTGGTGGTCTGGTCCACACAAACCAGAGTCTATATTTGTGCTTTGGTGTCGTTTTGGCTTGCCGTGCACCCCTCAGAGAAACCCGGGATGATCGGCTGAGTTTAAGACATGAGTATACGATCCTGTCACTTTTTGCAGCCATTTCAATGATAAGAACTTGTCAGATTATGGTGCTTCCTGTTTGACTACATTGCTGATGTGTCGACATTCACGGATGCCATGATACCAGTAAGTCAAATATACTGGTATGCGCTTTTCTCCTAAACAAACACAGGAGACGTAAGGTTAATTTATTCTTCTGCGTTGAATCTACAGAAGCAGTTGTAGCATTCTTCAGTGGATGACACCACGTAGCTCCCTGCCAGCACCTATACTTGCACATGGTGCGTCTGTTTGCTCTGACGGTGGGATTTCCCTCTTTAACTTCATCGCTTCTCTTCCAAATCATTCAAAAAGTGGGAGCAGAAGAAGCAGCCAGAAACCAGTAGGAGGAAACAACGGGTCTGAACGGACCAATCGGTGACTGCAGGCTGTGTTGGTACGATGTTGTAATGTACTTCAAGAAAGGAAGTTACATCACAGGGTTTCAGTAGGGTTTGCAGCTACGACATAGCTACAGAGTAGATACGACACATAAATGCCTCAGACCTCGCAGGGTTAAACTACTTGTTCACATTTAATGGACACCAGTTAACTGTTGTTTCTAAGATGGTGCGACGCCAGCCGATACTAGCCGGGACTTCAGCCCTGAAAGATGCCGGCACAGCCTCTCGCTCTCTGGGATGATGTAAACAAGCAAAGTTACAAAATCAGACAGATGACAGCTTTGCTAACCAGGCAGCTCCTCAGTGCTTTAATGAGGAACTGTTGTATGTTGGCTCTGTCACAGTAAACTAAGATAATGAGACGTTAGCATGCTTCGAGTACCACTGCTAAGGTTATCCACACTCTGCTAACTAATCTGACATCAGGCCGGCATTCAAGGGACTTTTTTATGGACAATTTTTTAACACTGGGCTCAATTCAGACTTTTTTTGGGAGGGTTTTAGTACTTTTAAACTAGTCTCAGTTTTTTCTCCTGTTTGAATGATTAATCAGCAGCCAGAAACATCAATAAAAGACACTGAGTTGGATGTATGAACTGTATGTCAAGAATACATGCAAATAAATGGAAATCATGTTAGAGAGCTATATTCACTTTGGATCATAAAGGTACAGTTTTCCTTCCCTAAATTCACTGCTCATTAAAAACCCAATGTTCAGCTCCCCAGGATATATTCAAATACAGGCAGAGCCTATTCAGACCAGGGGCAGACAGATGCAGTTATCTGCATGTAGTTGAGAAGGACTGGATGTTATTTAGACATCAGCAGTGATAATGACCAGCTCTGTGTCAGTTATAAATGCCTGGTTATCAGTGCGCCCATTCATCCACCACACGGGAACAACAAAAGGTCAACACACCGCAACCCACAAAGAAGCTGCTGGTGAACGTAAAGCAGCAGTCGGGACGTATGCGATGCATTGTGTCGAATAAACCAAACTCCCTCCCTCAGCTGTAAAGTGGACCGTTGGCTGGGGTGATTCAGGCATCGATAAACAGGAGATCGGGCTGCTGTTTTACAGTAAAGTCCAGCAGCAAAAGCCTTCAACTTCCGGACGATGTCGGACAGGATGTGGGGAGGTGGGTCAGGCGGGTCAGATGGCACACTGCCTGATTGGTACACAGGCAACAAGGAGACAGGGAAATGTCTGAAGCAGGAAGGTTAATGTATAAACCTCTGGCGGCTCGGCCGTTAAAATTCCACCGCTGTGACTGAGCAGTTAAATGCTGCTTGTGGCGTCTGTGGCAGGCGACAAATCATTAGCTGAAGGTCATATTCGTGGTCAAAAATATGTCAGAGTGGGTGGAAAATGTATGATTTAAGGTTCAACGTGTGGACAATAGACTTTTTTTCTCTGTACTACAGAGAATGGGCAAGGGCATGGACCAGGAAACAGACTTTTTTCTTTTATTTTTACAGTAAACAAAGGCTATGGGGTATTAAATCAAGCAATATCAGTAGGAAAATGTTCACATATTTAATATTTTCAGAGGCAGCACTTCTGCTTCACTTTGTCTCAGAGTAAAGGTGTCAAACAAAAGGTGAGAGGACCAACTGGCACGCCAAAGGATCCAATGCAGCCCCATGGATTCCCAATTAACTGAGTTTAACTTCCTGCACAAACTGAATATGTATGAAAAATTAAAAGCACTCCTAGATCCCAAGAACTTTTTCATTCATTTAGCTCAAAAAAATCTGAATATTAGAACAATGTTATTTATTTATTTCCACTAAATCAATGGCAGATTTTTATGGAATAACTCCAGCAGTCCAAGCCACTTGACATTAAAAAACATGTGGCCTTTAAACTCCATTTTAGATCCTTATATTGCAGATTTTGCTTAACTACATCGCTTTAACAAATACAGTGACTACTGAGGCTATTAATAGGCCATATAATAAGGCCATATAGTGACCATTAATAGGAATTTTTGAACATTTCAGATCCCTAGTGTTGATAGGTTCCTCATAAAGTGAGATGAAGGTAGGGTGTTTTCAGAGATTTTTCTAGGATCTTTTTGGGTGGGCTATTTTATTCTCCCAGTATCTAGAAAACCACTTGAACTAGGTCCTTCAGGGTAAATACCTGATACTATGGCTCCATGAATATAAACTGTCAGCTCAAATTAACACAGAAGTCTCTGAGTCCCTACACTGAAATTGGATGAAAACAGTTTTCAAGCCTTAATGGGTGTGAAACCACTTTATTCGGACTATTTTAAAGCACATTATGTGGTGTGTATGCGAGAAGCTGTAAATCAAATATCCTTCCTCTACCTGTCAAACTGTGGTTCCTACAGACCTCTAAATTTGAAGGACCTACCTCAAGTACTTTTCTCGATAAATGGCTCATGGTTTTGGCTCCTCTAACACAAGAATTTTCCAAGTTTAGGGATAAATGAAGTATAGGTCATCTTATCTTTTAAACTTGTACTCCTGGCTAAGTAAAATATATGATACAGACCTTATTTCGGATTTTTTTCTGCCCAGATTTTAAACTGAGAATTACTGAGTGGGAATCTCTCTTATTTTAAGCAAAAACACACAAAATGCAATTCAAGTGCTCATTGTCAACAAATACTAATCCAGTATTAACAAACTGAATTTAGCTGCACTCTGGAGCCTGACAGAGAACAGGCAGAGCCTTTGAGACTAAACGTAAGCGGCATGAATGCAGAAGTGACAGAAGGAAAAAGATAAGAGATAAATAAATGGAGGAGTGCAGGTACACCAGACAATCTGAACCAGCAGGACATGCTCAGGAAACATGGTCGCATTGGCAAAGAAGCAATTAATCTCTTTGATACAGTTTTTTCTACTTGATGTTGTTCAGCGGATCTACAACGACCCATAACCCAGAGAACCAGCATAAAACACCATGTGGGTTTTCAAAGCAGGCTCCAAGAAACGAGCTCACTCGTCCTCTGTGCTTCTGGAGGAGGCTGCCGGTTAAAAATAACGCACCACCATCGAGTCCAAATCAAGTTGGGTCTTAAAAAAATGACGCAAACTGCATTTTATTTAACTCTGCAGTTTCTATTTGCAAAAATCTGTCACTTTCTTCAATAAACATCTAAAAGAAAAAGCAGCTAAAACCTGCATATTTATGCATCAAAGACTAAGCAGTTAAGCCATGAAGAGAAAAGCAGTAACTGTGATGTATCATCAGTTAATCATTTATTTGATTAACTGAGTCATACATCAGCCTAAAATACGCAAGAAATGCAAAAAAAAAAACTGCCCGTAAGGCGCTCCAAAGGGCCAAGCTGGTACCTTTACAGTGCTCGTTTAGCTTTTTTATAAGTTTAACGCACTTATAACCTGCCAATATTCAAAATTAACAGCGAGGACCAACACCTGTGCCTCAGAACTGAGAATCAGTTTCCTGGTGTTCAGCTAAAAGATTATCCTAAAGTTTATTTTAGTACTAAATCATTTAAAGTATTTCCAGTTCCACCTTCAAAATAACGAGGGACCATTTTACCTCACTGCAAATTACAGGTCCTGAAGAGTTAACACTACAAAACAAACTCCTTTCATTAAATGTTAAAAAATAGATTTTCTAGCCTGTTAGTTTAAGCCAAGTTAAACATTAAAAACACAACCGCATTGTTGGACACCGATCCTCTCTCTGCAGTGGAGTAGAGAAATGAAGGATTTTAGAATCACGTATAAATGATCATTATTACCTGTGTCCTGTTCCAGTCTGCAATAACTCCCTTCACTTTTGTCCCTCCCTAGAAGTCCACTGCCCACCAGACTGTGGCAGGTTTAGTTCAGTGCACATTTATTTTGCTTTGTTGTTTGAATAAAACTGTTTAGATGTGTAACTTGTTGCACTTCATTTCTGCAGATGTGAACACGGTAATCGCACTCAGGTGCGGAATGAAGCAACTGCACCGAGACGAGGAGCCGGGTCTTTGCACATCTGTGGTACTCAGCCACACAAACTGAAGCAACTAGCTGTAAAATGAACCAAGGGCTCACTTGGTGGAACGACAGCGTATGCTGCCTTATTGATATTTGGTCAGCTGACCATATTTATTCATACAGTTCTGTCTGAAATGTTGCCCTGATGCTAATGTCAGGAGTAAATTCTCCACCTTATCCAGCAGTCCGACTACAGCTCCTTTGCTGCTCCCACCCTGGACACCCCTGTCCAAAACAGGGACTGAACGTTCTCTGATTGGAGTTTTCTCTGTGTGCACAGACACCAAACTACAGGAAAAATGTTTCGCATACAATGTAAATATACACGTATGTATGGGTTTTACCAATATTAAACACTATGATTGTAAGTTTCCATGTCTAAGCACTACATTGTAATATCAAGCAGACACACAGCATCAAGATTTCCTGCTGCAGAAGTCAGATACTTAATGTCCAAAGAGATGATGAATTAAATATTTTAAATGTAGCACATCTACAAAAAAAGATGTTTGTTTAGATTTAGTGTGAAACCGAAGCCTTTAAGTAACAAAGGAAAAAACAGATTATGATATTTGTTGTTGAACAAACTATTACAGAAGTCACCAGTTCAGCTGTATTTTGGACATTATAATAAATAAAACTCAAATATTTTAAGTTTTAAATGTATATTTCTTCACTAGTACTATTGAAACAAAAGGCAACTAGATATTTGTAAAAAGGAGTAAGACTGTAAATATCTTTCACAGACCATTTCTATATAAAAAAATATATATCCACATAAATAATAACTCTGCCATAAAGGTTTGTTCTTTCATTATTCTTATATTCAAGAATTTTGACCAAAATCATTGTAAATTTTCTGCCATTTCGGCCAACACAGAATACACAAAAATTATTAATCAGACAGGAGACAACCACCGATGCTGTAACATCATGCTGCATTTTTACATCGTAGTATCTTGATTTATAGTTTCTTTTCCTTAGACCAAAGGGTGTAATGTAGTAAAGTGACACAAAAAGCACCACTCAAATATACAGCGAAAGGCAGCAGCACCCTGCGCTACTTTTAAATGAAACAAGCCAAAAAAAGAAAGAAAATGTAGCCCGTGTTGGACATCACGAGTCTCCATCCTGCGTGACTCCAATTACATTTAAATCAAACACAAAAACCAGAAGCGTGCTGCAGTGTGTGCATGCACTTCAAACACACACACACAGAGCAGGCTGCTGCACTCCGGCAGCTCTCAGCTCAGTAGCTATGGATGGCTGGCAAACAACAGGATAATATGCGGCAGTGAGTGACAGGCACCCCACCACCACCAAACACCACCATCCTCCTCCTCCACCACCACCAGCTAACACCGCTCCCCGCCTGCTGATGGAGGGTAACAGCTCGGATGGCTACCTAATGTCAAAGGAGGCAAGCCGAAATTTGTAAAACAGCTCACGCTATCATATCAAAATGACTTGACATGGGTGGGTGAAGCAGAGAAAGCGGGTGGTGTCGAACAGGAAGGAGACAATGAATGGCTGAAGCTTAGCGCTGATATGCGCCTCATCCTCAGCCTCAATAGTGATGGCATTCAGCAGCGCAAAGCCTCTGCTGCCCCAAAAACACACACTGCCTCACTCCCGACCATGCGCTCGGGTTTAATCCACGTTTAGCCGCGCGCGCGTACACACACATCCACACAATAACCGGGACCAGTGGGAGTACAGCTGCTACTAGCTAACATCGCGCGCACACACACATTAATTGTATTGTCTCCTGCCGGTGTGTCTCTCTTCGTCGTCTACTTCGAACAAACGCTACAAATCAGATTCAGACACCAAACCCCGCCCGTTTTTTAGAAGACCCCTTAAGCACCAAACAGACCCCCCTATGGTTCTGTTCCAGTTCGGCTAAATGGTTTAAAATTCGACTCGCGGCCCGCTAGCTAATACAAATTCATACACTCACCGCTTTGCTGTCCCAGTTCACGACGGAACGGAACTTCCGCTACTGACCGCTCACAGGCGAGGGGCGGGGCAGAGCGTGGAGACGTCATCGCATAGCCACGCCCCGCTCCGGATTGCAGCCTCCTGTTTTAGGGTCCAAATCTAAAATTAGAGGCTTTTCGAGCTGTTTTGGCTCCGTTTAAAACGCATTTTCAAACTTCCGTCAACCTCATTAAAGCACTAATCCGAGTAATATATTATCATTTTACTTAGAGTTTAAAAAAAAACTAAACCCCACATTAACTACATATCAGGCCATCAGGCTATTGAACCACTGATTGATTATCAAACTGTGATCACCTGCCTTTTTTCCATCTGTATATATTATACATCTGTATATATTGCACTTGCTTTATTATTTATTTACTTTCAGCTTTTGAATTTTTCTATATACTTGTTCTTACATTTTATTTTAACTTATTTATTTCAACCGTGTGTAGGGCACAGTTGCAAGTAAGAATTTCACTGCTCAGCATAACCACTGTGTTTTGCGGTGTATATGAATGTATACGAATTTCTTGAATCTTGAATATTTAGCTTTATTCTGAGCAAATATTGAGACCATTATATTTTACAGAGGAATCCTTTTTGAATGACAGTTTATATTTAACACACCTATACTGTTTCCTTTATTTATGACACATATTCTAAAATATCACTAACTACGGTTTTCAGTCATTTTTATGCAAAAGGGAGTTTTAAAAAAACAATTACATTTAGACAACCTTTGTCTGTTACTTCTGTTACTACATAAACAGAAAAAAACTGTTTTAGTAATCCTAGAAAATCATTAAAATCTGAGGTGTGTTTAAGTGGAGTACATGTTACAGTATGCTAGAATCATTTTAATGTTAATAAAGATGACCCTGGTGACTCTACAACTGATGTTGTGAAACATTCATGTAGTTTTTTTTTTATCTTTGGCTACTTCCAGGCTGCTGTTTCAAACTAAATGTAATAAACACCTGGTGTGCAGACGTGTTATGTTAAAAGTATCTTGTGCACCTAAAAGAATCTGCACCCGTCAATCTTGGGACTTGATGTCTGTGAGCGCCGGTTCCTTTCTTGACATTGCAATGCAGTGACTATATGTGGAAAATTACAATAAAATCAAAGCCTGTGCTGTTATCTTGGTTGTAATGAATGGATATTTGAGTTACTGTTGTCCTCCTGTCAGCTGGAAGCAGTCTGGCCGTTCTCCTCTGACATCAACCAGGTGTTCTCACCCACAGAGCTGCTGCTCACTGGATAGTTTCTCCTTTTGGGACCATCTTCTGTAAACCCTGGAGATGGCTGTGTGGGAAAATCCCAGTACATCCCAGTAGGACTCCATCTGGCACCGACAAACATGTCACACTCAAAGTCATTTAAATCACCCCAATTCCGGTGCTTGGTTTGAATCAGCAGGTCACCTTGACCACGTCTATGACCTAAAATGAGTTCATCTAAGAATAATAAACTCCCTCATTTATTTTTAAGGTGTAGACACGTAAATATAACCCCCCGCCCCCCCCAAAAAAGTTAATTTCCAACAAAAAGCCCTCTATACTGAGCTCACAGGTTCCTGTAAATGACACCCAAAGAGTGACTGATGACTCAACTTTTCCCTAGCACAGTATTACCAACAGTGGCATCACGCAGCTGCAGAAAGAGGCGTGCGCGGGTCATTCTTCATGTATAACACAAGTAAGCATTCATTAAAAAGCTGCAGAAAATGGCAAAATGGACGCGACGTGCTGTGAAAGGAAAAGAGGAACTAGATTATTGGCTGCAGCTTTTCTCCTTCCTGATTTCAAAACTTTCTTTGCACTCTGATTCAAACTGTTGATCTGACTCCTTAAGCCTCTCATCTGAAGAAACTGAAGAGAAAAAGCATTCACTGGATAAGAAAAACACTTCAATGCAGGTCAAACACGACTGCAGTGACACAAGGATTCACTAGATGGCAGAAAATATCTGAGTTCCAAATTATTGGCTTTACTAACGTGCAAAAACTTTAAATCTGTATACATGTATATTTAAAAAAGTCAATTTATTTGTAGGTTTTACACCCAATAGCCCGAATTTGTGATTAATTTTGAATCCAATGTGTAAACACAGCAATCAGGACTTTAAATGAATCAATAAATAAAATCTGTTTTAATTTCCATGATTTAATGTTTTATTTACAAGTTTCTGTCATGTTATTAAAGAGGTGAGTATCTTTGGATTAAGCTGAGAGGAGCAGACTTTATCTGAGCTTGAAATGTTTCATGCATTTATTAATCAGGCGCTTGCCCACATTAAACCTTCACACTTTATTGCCATAGAAATCAGACACATCTTAGCACTTCAAGAAGCAAATAAGCTCCACTGGTCAGACGTCAGTGCTCAGTCGCGGTCGATCTCGACCAACCCGCCGGTACGCAGCGCTGAACTCGTCTTTGACTTTGTGACAATCGGAATGACGCCACTACAACCTTTAACCGCCTCCTCTGCCTCTTCCCACGTCTGAGCTCTCAGGAAATGAAGTTGGTTTGCGGGATGATGCTCTCCACTTTGTGATCTGCAGGATTTGCTGTGGCCTCGTAGTTACAGATGGTCACTTCGTGTCTGTGAGCCTAAAGAGGGGCAGACGTTAAAATTATAGATTTCATATATATAAAAAAAAAAAGAGAATATGACAGCTCACAAAGCCCAAACTTAACCCGAGCTGAGTGCTACCATCCTGTGCCGCGATGTGATCTGCACCCAGAAGCTGCAAAGCAGTGACGAGGAGCTGACCCTCAGTGTTTGCTCCATCTTTGTTCTGAACACTTACGTATGCTTTTGAATAAACGATGTATCGAAGAAACAACACAAAGTGTACAAAAAGCTAAAGGGCTTTAAATACTTCATGAAGTGCCTGCAAATGTTTCCTCTGCCACAAGCTTTCCAGTATCTGCAGTAACCACTGCAAATGGTGCCGATAGCATTAATGATTAACTGACGGAAGATATGGAAATTAAACCATGCCTCGACAATCACTGACAATGATCAGGAAGCAAAGCAAGTCTATCGAGACCAGAGAAATAAAAAAAAACTGCACACTGCAGACAAACACACACACTGTAATTCTGATGACACACACCTAACACCGTCTCCTAAATAATCCATGATTCCAGCAAATATTTAGGAGTAACACAAAGAACAGAGAGGTCCATTCGGTCTTGATTTGATGCTATAAAGTGTGTAAAGTGCTGTCACAGGATCACACACAGACTGCGAAAGAGAAACTCCAGAAAGATGCTAAAATATTCTGGGATGAATCTGCTGCCCTGAGGATGAGAGACGAGACAGAAGTCTTTTCTTTGAGCGGAGTAATGATGTGACGCAAGCGGCCTAATCAAACATGGAAAAGAACAAATGTCAGAACTGATTCCCACAAACTTGTTTGGTCATAAAGAAGCTTCCATAGAGTCGGCTATTCTGTGTCGAGGACGCATTTGTTACAACTTAGTGGTACCTGCCTGTTTATTGGGTGCATCTAATGCAATTGTGCTGCAAAGGTTCCTCCTTAGGAAAGTGTAAAGCCCATTATCCTGCCGACTGTAGCTGTTGTAGATTAGTCAAAGACGTTTCCAATATTTAGTCCCCATTAAGACCCTTTCCACCCCAGGAGCTTCTCCCCAGGGCGATACGGAGCTCTTAGAGGAGCTTTGTGCAAGAAGGTGGAAATGCAGACCTCCGACAGCCTGAACAACAGCCTGCCTTAATAGCTTTTTGAGAACCAACCTCATTATGATGGTTTGAGAAGCAAACATTAAGTAGCAAAGGGCTGGGTTATTTAAGAAGGGCAGAAGCAGAGCACACACAGCAGACTGAACGAGCCGCTGAGATCAGAAGAGAGAACAAACAAAGGACGCAGGTCACTGGAGCTCAGACTGACCTCTGAATATTCTCCTCGGAGGCCGATGTAGTACACCCGGGTGCTCTCTGCTCCAAAGTTCTTCGAGATGTGGATGGAGAGGTGCTGAACGCTGGAAAAACGAGCGATCCTAGACACGGACACAGAACGAGAGACGCTTGAGTGAAAGGCTGCACGAACAATACAGCTGCACTCAAATAATGTGGTCTCAGTGTGGGAGTTTTCTACATGATATTGCACAAGTGTATTAAGAAAACCAGCAGGAGGATGGCATAAATGTGTTCATAAGGTCTATAATGTTAATGATACAGAGGAGCACAGACTAACAGACTGACTCCCAGATTGAGCTTCACAGCAAGCATCAGTCCTCCATCTTCAGCATGACGTAAAGACAAACCAAAGGACAAAATGAAACCACCTCAGTCAATATGAACACATTCATCATGGCTGTCATCATGTAATTTAAGTAAAATTTCCTTTAAACGCAGCATCCTGCTCCCTGCAGCTGGTGACTGCTGTGAGTTGGTGTGATTTAACTGAAACCAGCATCTTTCCCGACTCTGAACTGAGTAATTAGAAGAGCTTAGAGGCCACAGCTAACCAGAAAAAGTCATAAAAAGTGAAAACTGAAAGAAATGTGAGTGGGGAAAAAAGTGAAACCAAACAGGACAAGTTTACCAGCGTGGAAGAGTTTCAGCCACGCGAAAATAAATAAAAATAAAGCCCACGGAGAGCTTCAGAGACCATCGTCTGCATGTCCGAGCCACTTACTGTCAGACAGCTGACCTGGGGTCAGCCAGCGTAAGAGTGAATACACAAAGAGCTTCTCTGAGGTGACGCAAAAACAGAGTTACAAACACTGAAGTGCAATGAATGCATTCAGCTCAGCACGCCCCCGGGAGCTGCCCAGGCAGGTCCCTGAAGCTCGGCTGTATCCCCCAAGCAGCCGATACTGCTGCAGCTCGTGCACCAACACACGCACATCAACACACACCTTCTGCACAACGGGGAGACACAGGCGGTATCTTCCAAAGCGCCTTCACGTGTGAGACGAGAACATTCAGGAAAAGCGTTTTTCGTGGGTTCAGTTAGAATAATGCGCGAGCACGTCAGTGAGCGTGGGTGTTTTCTTCCTGCACACATTAAACTGCAGCTTTAACGCAGCAGTGAGCGCGCTGGATTTTACAGCAGAAAGATTTACATCATCTTTAACACTTTCTGGAGTGCAAGAGCTTTTTTTTTCCTTTAACTGTGATTTGTGCTCTCACTTTGTTGGGTACTCGAGCTCAGCGTCAGGATCTCTGTTGAGTCTGAAGGCTTGTTCAGGTTCTCTGCCGGTGTCGTCAAAGGACATCTGAGGGATGTTCTTGTAGCTGAGAAAAAAATTCAACAGGAGAAATGTAAGCAGAAGATGCTGCATCCAAGTTTAAGGTCCTTTCTTAAACAGACGTGTGAAGTCCAACTTGTGTCTTCCTGCAATAACTGAGACACGAGTACTCACAGTCGTATCTCAGCTGGATGAGAGCTGTTGTCTTCACCGGAGATGATGACGCCTTTTAGCTTCACGCTGCCAGTAAAACTGAAAGAGACGACACAGTTGCTTTGGTACAGGCACACACACACACACAGACGCACACACACAGACGCTGAAGCAGAGAAACGTTAAGTGGTGAAAACAAAAAAAAAAAAATGAAATTAGAAGCATGGCCGCTTCGTTCTGAAATTACAAGGCTAGGGCTTCAAGTTTAAATAACTGATGAAACGGGAGCTTTGGTGCTGATTTGCAGCATTTTTATTCAGGGGCTCCACTACAGCTTCATTTAAAACAATCCTCATTCATTTAATGAATCGATTAAAAAAAAAAACAGATCCTAAAATACTCAGAAGCTTTCAAAGAATGCGAGCAGTTAGTCGTTAAGCCCATAAAGATAAAAGAAATTCACAAAGCATTTTTTGCCCCCCAAGATGAAAACTGTGGATTCAATTCAATTAGGGGATTCAATCAGCTCTGACGTAACGAGGCAACCTGAACGGCTGATTGTTGATTGAGTTACAGTTCTGACAGTTACTGATTCTCATGTTTGCGAATGCAGGCCCTGATTAAACAACAGCCCCTCTGTCCCACTTTCATCTGATTGACCACTTTCAGGAAGCCTGCTGAGGGGCAGCTGTGAACTGTGCTGCATGTAAAAGATGAAGAAAACTGATGGAAACGGAGAACCCCGAGGCTTCACGGAGAACACTTTCACACATCTTTACTTCATCATTTGACACTTTGAACAGGTTTGATATGAACTTCGAAGACGATAAATGACACATGAGAAAAATGTGGAAAACGGTGACTAAATAGAAAAGAGGAAGGTGTTACTCATCACCTTTGGGGACCTGTGATTTGAGAAAATAAATAAGAAATAAAATATAAAATTAAAAACTAACAGGTGAAACTGATGATGGAGGTAGAGGACATGAAGAGAAGTAAGAATGGTGGGATTCGTCCTGCAGGGACCACGATAAACAATCCATCACATCAAATCGAGGTAGCGAGCCGGCAGTCCGGCTACAGCTAACAGTTTATACCAGCAGATTTCAACACTGCAGTGCATGCTGGGATGCATGCTGTGTGCCCTGTGTGCAGACAGCAGGAGTTCAGCCTGATGATGATGATGATGATGATTTTAGGACTTACGGGATGTTGAACAGCAGCTCTTCATCTGCGTCGCTCTCCACAAACTGCGAGCAGAAAAACAATGTATCATTATTACATCTGCAGCCCATCAGGAGGTCCCAGGTTAATGTTTAAGAGCTTTTCAACCTCTCACACTGGAAATGTGCTAAAAACCAGACACGACTGTAAACGCTATATTTTTGGGTTTGGGACTCGCTGACAGCTCTGCAGGATGTGAAACATTATAAACATTTTTCAGAAAGTGGGTCATCTGATCACTCCTCGGGCTGCTTGTAAAGCTCACTGAGGCAAATCGGGTTTATTTTTAAAAGCATTTTATAAACGATTCCAAAAATATTCCATACATGAAGTCAACAAAGTGTTTTTGAATCTGTGAGACAGTGTGCGATAATGTGGGACAGTGTGGGACAGTGTGCGATAATGTGGGACAGTGTGCGATAATGTGGGACAGTGTGCGATAATGTGGGACAGTGTGGGAGGTTTCATTAAAGTCCCTGTTGAGTTCAAAGAAACTGCACTGAGAAATTCTAAAACCTGAGGGTAGAAAACTGTCAAAAATCACCTTGTATGATCTTTACATGTCTCGTTTCGTCTGAAAAACAGCTGCTGAGTCATTTCTACATCAAAGCTGAGAGAGCATTGAAGAGCAAACTGCAGCAGCTCCCAGATCTGCACTTTAATCTTACTTTGGCTGTTTGGGGTATTTCAGCTCTATGAGCCTTTTGAGTGTCTTTGTGATTGCTGCTCATCTCTGTGCACTCGTGTTGTGTTTCGCTGGGATGCGCTGTGGTCATTTTACGCGTTATTCTGATTATGTATGGGCGCCTCTATTCCATCTGTGGTTTTTGTGCGCCTTCACCTCGGCAGGCCCGTTCACAAACCAATCTATAATCAATAAGTCACTTTAATAAATCAAACTCTGAGAAGGTTAGAGGAACTGAAGCCAAGCTGCCGACTTAATGAGCGCACCGAACCTGCATCTCCAACCCGGTAAAGTTTAGTTTGGACCCGCACCGGGCTCAGGGCGGCTCTACCGGGACCCCTGCCCGGGGAGAGGCTCTGTGCGGCCGTTACCTTGTCCCGCTCTTTCCGCTTGTCCCACGGTTTGAACACCAGCTTGCCATCTCCGTCCCGGCTCTCGTTGAGACACTGCAGCTTCTCCAGGTCGATCCGCTGAAACAGTCCGTACTCCAGGCCCCTCTCTGCGGGCTCATGCTCACCCGCGCACCCGCAGCCGTGACCGTGCCCGTGACTGTGCCCAGACATCGTGGCCGCTCTCCGTTACTGACCGCCGGGAGAAATAAACCACAAGTTCACGCTGAAACGTTTTTATAACGTGTAATGCGATCAGCAAGTTTCACTTGGCAGCGTGAAACGAAGTGACGTCTGCGTGAAGCGCAGCGAAGTCACGAACTAGCTTCCGGTACGAGAGTTTCAAAATAAAACTAGAGGACGTGTAAAAATTAAAATGAACTTTGTTATTTCTCATTCAGAAAGCATAATTGTAGTGAATATTCCTTTAAAAAAAGTATTTCTTATGACTGTTCGACACCTCACTTCATTTGCTTTTCTCTTCCTCTCACTGATTGGCTCGTGTGTTCCTATGTCACCTGATAGAGATCACCTGTCACACCTTAATTAAAGGCTGCACTGCTTCCGTTTATCTCACTTCCAGTAAAATTAGTTTCTTATTCATTATTTCTTAACCAATATAAATTTCAAGCAATCACTTTATTCATCTTTATGTAAATTTGAGATAAAGTTTAACCTTGTTAGTTGTTTGCTTCCAGAAGACCCACGTGATCACTAAAAAAAGTAAATACATATTTGTCCACTGAGACATAATTTGATGCTTGTAATCATACATGATGATGGCAGACACCTCTGAACCTCTAAATTACCAATAACCACGAGAAAAGCAGCAGAGACAGCTGCTCTGTTGGCTGTGATTTTTTTTTTCTCACGGGAGTTTTGCTGTGAAGTAAAAAGAAAAAAAGAAAACGCAAAAGTAATGCAATGTTTTAAATTTCCTGAATATAAACAGGATAAAAATGGACCTCCAGAGTTTTAGATTTAATTCAGTGTGTCTTACGTGCATCAGATACTGTGCATTGCATATTTTTGAGTGTGATATATATCTGATGTGTTGTATGTCTGCGTTTTGTGGCCCAAATTAACAAAATAAAAATCCTCCACATCCTGCACATGCTGTTCACTAACAGTGAGTTCAGCTTGACCCCAATCCAAACACTTTATTTAGAAAAGACGAGGCTCCCCGAAGGAAATCGTCATCTGCAACAATGTAGCCACTTTACCATCCCGAAGACCAAAATCACTAGCCTTGCGCTCTGATTGGCTCACGAGTTTTACCAACAAACGTTGACGGTGTCGCAAACTGTTTACAACTGTCACGTAAAAATAAAAGCGACGTTTCCTCGAGAACAAACGGAAATTATGAATTATTAACTTTTCCGGGAAAGTCATACCACCAAAAGATGAAAGCGACTATTTTCAATTTAAAAATAAATTTATGCTGCAACGTCAATATTCAGGATTAATGTCTGAGCTGACAGATGCTTTTTAGTGGTAATAGTTTTAATAACAGTTGCACTACATTTAAACGAGTAATGAGGATTTTGTATAAATAAACATTTTTCTCTCTTGCTCCTTTCGTCATATTGAGCCATGTTTCTCAGTCCCATAATGATGCCGTCCATTAGGAACAATAACTAGGAATAAACACAGAGATTTATATTTGAGATTGTTCTGGTAAGATGGGCCGTTTCTCTGCACCCCTCCTCTTCATGACAGCCATGTTGAAATCAGACAATTCCACAACAAACACTTTTAAGGGCAAAAAGTCAATTTTAATAAAAATGACCATATAACATTTATTAAAATCTAATAAAATTACAATTTGTCATCTACTTCCATTCAGGCCCGTGTTGTGGGGTGCCAGGTCCCAGTGTTGAAAATAAATACATTTCATCATCATCATCATCATCATCATGGACTGCAGTTGCAGACAACCTACCATGGTTCTTCTTCCTACTCTCCCCTCACTCCATCAGTTTGTCACAGTGAAGCAGATAAAAACAGGGAAGCACACATTGGACAGCAGGGAAACGTGATCTGAAGCCACAGGAGGGTTAAAATGAGTCTACGACGCCGCACGTTCGTCTGCGATATCAACTTAGCCCCACGCATTTTTTAAAAATGCACCGGGCAAAACATGATTCGAGTCTTCCACCGGCCAGCTGACGTCTCGGGACGTGCATCATGCATGCGATTAAGAGACAAAACAAGAGTAAAAGTGTAAAAGTTTCCCACTGTAGTGTATCATTTGGTCATAAGGGAAAACAACAGCTGACTGTTTTAAACTAAGAGCCTTTTTTCTGTCCCTTACAAGGAAGAGATGAACAGTTCGGGACAACATGATTAATTCTAGTTTGATTTGAAGACCGATACAACTCTCATCTGTCGTATAATAAATACGAACCGGTCGGCACAAAGACTGGAAGCAAAGGGGAAAAGCAGACGGGGGGGCTTTAGTAGGAATGTTTGTACAGGTGTTGCATCTTAATGTTGTGGTCGCAGCAGTGTCACCTTTTCCCACATTTTTAAAAAATGGGAAAATTTGATAGAAATCAATTAGTGCAATCAAGACGGTGGCTAAGACGGTGACAATCCAAGCGTAGGCCCGGCTTAAAGCACACCCTGCTTTATTCTCCTTCGTGACTCGAACACAATAATAATTTACAGTGTAGAGTTTATGTTGTATTCATTAATATTTAAAACTAGAAACTGAGTCCATAAACTCATCAAGAAAACGTTAACTGAGCTCGCAGATCAAGTGAGACGCAGGGTCAATTCCTCATAGACTTCTATAGAATCTGAGCTCAGATACGCCCTCTGCTGGCCATTCAAAACAATGCAGGTTCAAGGCACTACATTTTTTCTAAAATGTATAAATTTTCTAAGCACATTTTGACTGAATATCAACACATTTACATGTTTAATTAATGAAATTTAAAGGTTCTGCTGGGCAGATTTTGTTAGAGGACCCGGTTGGCTGCTCCCCTGTTTCCAGTCTTTGTGCTGCTGGAGAGAAACTAACCTTCTAATCTAACCTCGCAGCAAACATTTCCCCCCCAAAACATGCGACTCGTTCTCTAAAAACACGTCTGCTGGAAAACACAATTCCGCAACAGACTGTGTGTGTTTGTGTGTCCTTTTACTGTGTGTACCTTCGTTTAGGATTCAAATATTTAAGACCCGCAAAACAGACGTCACCACAGAAAAAACAAAGGAAAAAAAAACAAAAGAAAAAAAGGAAGTTAACCATTTTTGCCACAAATACTGCAAAGTTCATGTGATGTGTGTGCAGGGTCGGAGGGTCTCCAGTCCAATTCCGCTAATTAAAATCACATAAATTACATTCAGTCTCTTTTACACTATCGGCGGGAGAATCTGTTCTTGAATGCTTTGATAGTTTTGGCCATCATGGGGGCGATTTCTGCCGGGATGAAGGAAACAGGAACAAATGCTTTGTTAGATTCAAAGACACACACAAAAAAAAATCTCAATAATAGTTTCAGGAAAAAATTTACTTTTGACTTGAGGCTTTTCTCGGGCGGCGTGTCCTCCTCCTCCTCCTCCTCCTCCTCCTCCTCCGCTCGGTGCAGAGGAGCGGGACGAGCCTGCGGGAGGAGGGTTGCTTTGCGAGGAAAAAGAGCGGCTCGATTCTCCAGAGTAGTCCATGGGAGCCGGTCTGATTCTGAAGGACACAGGAAGAGAATCACTGATTAATTTAAGCTAAAAATCGTCCTCTGGATGAAAGTAGAAGCAGAGAAAGGATCGTCCTCAGATTTAATCTGTGATTTAATCCTCACTTGATGGGAGCTGCAGCCACGGTGGAGGAGGCTGTCGAACCGCTGGTGGTTCCAAACTTCTCCTGCCGGCGGCGAACGTCACGTGGCGGCTTGGCGGCAGAGTTGACGTACGCCATCTTAACCTGGCGTCCTGCCGGAAGAAAACAGCACTCTCACTCAACATCACAAAAAGTCCCCAAAGAATCCTCCTTTTCCTGCACTTTGTAACACCTGAGTGATTAAAAGCTCCTCCCACCTTTGGGCTTGTTGGCGTGCGCAGACGTGATGTTCTGCGTGAGCATCCTCAGTCGCTCCTCGCGCTCGTCGTGCAGCCTCAGGTACAGCTCCCTCCACGACTCGTACTCCTGCGGAGTCTCTCGTTTGAAGTCGCGCTGACAGTGACGCATCCACAGCTCGTCCGATTCCTCCGTGAACCACTGAAAGAAGGCGAGAAGAAAATTCAGAAAGGGACGCGTACACCAGCGAGGATCAACACGATTTCTCACGACGCAACCAGACATTAGCAACACTCAGAGAACATTCGGCGTCCTCGCTCATTTCAAAGACAGCCTGAAGGTTAGGTTTTGAGGTTAAAGGTTCAGTGTTACCTGGTTGCTCTGCTCGATGCGGTACAGCTGCTCTGGAGTGCATCGTTCCAGAACCGGCTCCAGGATCTCGAACGGCACGCCTCCCACCTCAGCGATCGCTGAAAGAGCACAGAGACGCCGTGAGCACAGGTTTACACTCTTTGCCTGTGTGAACGCACTGCTGAGGGGCGAAGGGACTTTCCTATTGAACTGCAGGGGGCGCTCTAGCTCTGTACTGCCCACAGCCTAACGCACCTGACGCCCCCACTGATGATCTGACCTTCTCACACTCTGAGATCGGGTTCGGTGAGACTGAGAGTCCACATAAAGTCGAGTGTTTGCAATTAAATCAACCTCAATCAAAACAAACAAAATCTGCAATTATTGATGAATAATTAAGTAAAAACTGAACTGAGACCAGCAAAGCCACCCTGCAAACTACCTGAACCGACACTGAATTCAAAACAGCTCTGCTCCCTGAATCCAGACAGAAATCTGGATCTAGATCAGTTTTCTACTTTAAATCGAGAATGATGCCCCCCAGTTTTTCATATTTAAATTTTTTAATTTTATTTAAACACTGCGTGTTGACTCACAGTCGATGTTGTTCTGCAGGACGCGGATGCACTGCTCGTACAGCGTCATCATCCGGGGCAGGTAGGAGGTCTTCGACCCCGAGTAGACCACCATCTTGGAGTTGAACCGCTTGCCCGTGAAGCCCGCGTCATCTTCTTCACTGTAGACAGGAACTGAAAGTGAAGTCAGAAGGGAGTGGGAGTCAGAGCGAGCCTGGAGGTGGAGCATGAGGAAGAATGTACGCAGATATGCCGACACTGACAAAAACACGTGAAACTCCACGCATGAAGGACGCTTTTAGGGTTTCAGAAGTGCACAGATACCGCCGGAGGAAGAGAACCGCAAACCTGCACATCAGCCACAAGTTTCTACACCCAGTGAGAGCTTAACTCAAAGTTGAGCTAGAAAGCCTCCAGTAAGGGTCCACCCTTTTCAGTGAGGAATACAACCATCGGCCAGTTTGGTGTTCCTGTGGACCTTCAAGCCTTACCTTTGCGTCTCTGAGGGGACAGCGGTGTGACGTCGATGGAGGGCAGAGGTCTGTAATTGGGCTGAATCGCTGGCAGCGGGATTTCAGGAAGAGTCGGCACAGCTTCAACCACCTGCGATAAGAAACACTTTATTTTACCCAAAAGCTGCAAGTGCAGTCACGCAAACACACAATCACAGAGCGATAAATGTGGGAGTGCAAACAAAAGCAAAGTCTGATACAACAAGGAGCATAAATCTGACAGGATTACTGCTGTTATGATAAAAGACGATTACGATTAAAGCTGCACAATAACAGGATGCAGCGATGTGAAAGCAGCTGCTGAAAGCGAGAGTTCTGAGCCGCTGCTCTGCCTCTGTGCCTCTGGGCCTCTGTGATGACGAACCTTCAACTTGTTTTCCAGTTTAGAGAAAAGGAAAAACTCAGTGAGGCAAAGATTTCCTGCTTTTTCAGTATCAAGATGGCATGTGCCGCAGTTCCGGTCATGTCAAAGGCCTCGGGAGACGACAGACGCTGGGGGACAGATTCATGCTGCAGAGGTCCGTAGACAAAGCAAACAGCATCCCGCTGGTCGCGTTGCTGACCTGATGCTTCACACCTCCAGGCTTTGAACCTGTGACCTCTTTGACCCGGCTCTGATCACTAACAAGCACTCTTTGCACACGTGCAGCCGGTCACAGTCGCCCCCTGCTGGCTGCCAGTTCAGGTTAAAGCGCGCCTGTGCTGCTGACTTCCCCGTTCAGCCGCCTCTGTGCTGCATCAGCCGGCTGTGGTTAGTGTCGGTCTGCATTAGCTCGACGGTGGAGTTATCTACTGTTGCTAGGAAACAAAATCTCACAAAATAAAAGCAAAACGAAGCTGTCTGAGAAAACCGCCGGCAGCCTCGAGGCGCTCACAGACTCCATGTTTCCACCAACACGCCAGCATCAGAGTGATTTCCACCCCACAGCTAATTATACCCGATGATCATATCTAATCATAAAGGCAGTTTTTTGCATCCGATGAGCTGAAAATGGGAACGTTAGCGTCAGTTAGCGCTCACTCCAAAGTTAGAAAGAAACTTTAACGCCCTAAAACCTGGATCATCGCTTCAAACACCGATTCGTGCTCACACAAAGTGATAAAAAGCGTTTTTACCCTCTTGCGTTTCTCTGGCGCCGCTGACGATGAGCTGGAGCCTGAATGCGTCCTCTTGGAGCTCTGAGCGCCGTTGGCCTTGCGTGCCTTGGAGGAGGAGGATGAGGAGGAGGAGGAAGGTGCAGGTGGGGGTGTTTGCGAGCGATGGGAGGACGAGGTTGACGTAGAAGAGTGAGACGGCCGACTGTGCGATGAAGACGAGGATGGCAATGGCTTCTTCTTCTTCTTGACGGACGTTGGGGCGTCGTATGTGAGGAAGGACTCGAAGGACATGGTGGGCGCCTCGAAGTCCTCTTCTTCCTCCTTAGACGGAGAGCCCTTTGGCGCTCGCGCTCGCCCTGGAAGATGAAGGTCAGAATTTATTGCACTGCATTGACTCCCTTTAAAATCTTCAATAAATGACAAACACAAAATGAAGACCCTGACTGAACCGCTGCGTCAGGGAAGTCGAGCTGAGTTTACAGTCACCACACTGGTTGTGTGGCGTGTCAACTACAAATGTTGACAGTGATGATTAAAGTCGTACAGACCGACACGATCGCACGCGTACGCAGCAGCTTACAGCCAGGACCTGAGCAACATCGCCGCACACCTGGATACCTGAACCCGCTCCTACAGGCCTCAGAGGGAAGGACCACTTATTTTACGAATTTATTAAATGGTTCTGCAGATAAGCTTAAAGAGTAAAGGATACTTTGAGCAAAGGTAATGACCATAAATGTCCACGGTCGGAAAGTTGGAGCCACATAAAACCACCACATGCTTCTCTGACCACTCAGACTGCGGCTAATCTTCATTACTGACGAAGCAATCATCATCATCATAAATCAGCTTCACTGGACACGTAAGTGACCTCCAATATTTTAATGCTTTGCAGGAACACTTGACTTTAAATTCCCTCCATCTTCTAGCAGCTGTCTAACCACTGAAGACCTCCCTCTCCTCAGCCACGTCCTCCAGCTCAACCGGGGGGACATGGAGGAGTTCCCAAGCTGGCCCAGGGCATCCTGGGTCTACTCCAGGGCCTCCTCCCTGTAGGACACACCTGAGCACCTCACCTGGGAGGCACCTAGGAGGTCAGTACGGCGTCCACATCGATGAAGTTTAAATTATGCTGGCATTATCAAAATTGTTGGCTCTTAAGTACCATCGATCGCCTATCAGTGGATCCCCGCCTCACATGTTTCAGCTTCATTTCTAAGCACACACTCGCCTCTCCTGATGCTTCACAGCGGCGTGCTGTGGTTAATGAAGAAAACCAGGAAACAGTTTCATTCATTTCATCACTTCCTGTCAGTTTGCCAGATCTCAGCTCCCGGAACAGGACGTCGCTCGATCGGAGCTGATAAAAGCAGCAGCCTTCCTGCCGCAGAGCTGCACGATTACTTTTAGCCTCCTAATAAAGTTAAAGAGTGCAAACGGCATCGTTACATTGAAAAAAATCAGGTTTCTAACGAGTATAAACTGGTCTTTGGTTGTGATATCTCATCTTTTCATCTCTTATTTCCTTCATAGAACTTTTTACAGTGATTTCTTTCTGTGCCGTATTTATAGGTTTTTACAGGAGCTTGTGATGGGTGTTTCCAGCCTCTCTGTCCAGGTAAATAGTCACAGTTCCACAAAAGTAAGTATGACATATTTGATTTGGGATCTCTGGAGGAATTTGAAATCTGTGACCTCGAGAACTTTGAACCTGCTGCTTTTTTAAAGGTTAATTTGTTACTGAAATGAAGCCGGAGCGACGCGGCCTTCAGATTAACTGACTACCTAGTTATTATTTCCTGGTTGGGCGGAGCCTATGCAGAGAGGCGTCACACTCACCATCATCTCCTCCTTTCTTCCTCTCCTCCTTCCTGCCGTCGTGCGTGCTCGACTTCTTGTTGTGTTTGGCGGACTTCTGTACCAGGTTCTGATCTCGATCTCCGCTGCGCTTCTTCGCCTGACCTCCTCCGCCTCCTCCATCGCTGCTGGTCTGTGCGTGGCGTTGCCGCCGCTCCTCGTCTCTGTCCCTGTTCCGGTCGCCGTGGTGATGGTGGTGGTTCTTGCTGGGTTCTTTGTTTGGTTTGGTGTGACGGACGTCTTTGCGAGAAGGAAGCGGAGGAGGCGGCGGGCTGGGCTCGGGTTCGGGGCTGTCGTATTCGTCTGAGCGGTATCCGCCTTGCTGTGGGGGGCTGTACTGGTCGTGTTGAGGGGGTGACGGCGAGTAGTTGGTGTGGTAGCCTCTCTCTTCCTCTTCCTCCTCTACGTAGGAGCGGTCTTCCTCCGGGGAGGGCTCTCGGGCACGTCTGTGGCCTCCTCCACCGCTCACATCGTGGCCTCGAGAGTGTGTGTGAGGCCTGGAGGCGTGGCTGTTGGGCCTGAGGAAGAAGCATGGAGACACAACTCAGATTTGTCCCCTCATTAGTTTTTTAAAGGGTTTCTGCCCTGGAGGGTCTCTATCACACGCGCTCAGTGCAGGAACAGAGAAATAAAGACACACAAGAGCTAAACTCCGACCGCTCCGCCCATCGTTACTGCATGTGGAGGCGCAGGTGTGCAGCCCTTACCTGTCTGCAGACTGAGGGACCAGTTTCTTCCACTTGGCTACGAGACCTTTCGCCACCTCTCCAGCTACTTCGTGTTTCCTGAAGGAGTTCACGGTTTTTCCCACTCCCGTTTCCTACAAAGAAAAATGCACAGATTTTATTGTCGGGCTCCGGCAGCTCCGGATGAGCGCACGAATCTGTCAAAAACAGGTTCAGACGCCGCTGATAAACGCTGACAGAGCGAGGCGGGTCAAGCAGCTCCACACACAGGAGTGAAGCCGTCAACCTGCCGCCCGCTCCGCTCATCTCATCTCATCTCAGTGTTTTATCTGGAATTTCTTGACCACTTCCTTTTTGTACCAACAGTTTGGAGACGATGAAGCGGCACTTACCACCAATATGTCCACAGTCATAGGAAGCTCCCCCAGTCTTTTGAGAGTCTTCAACAGCTGGAAGAAAATCATTAGAGGAAGAGTTTAGAGGGAGAGTACGGTAATAAAATGAGTGCTGATTCCACTGCTGAGCTTTACAAATTCTAAGCAGTGACATCAGTTTTCTGTTTCCTCCCGTGTACCCACGTTACAATGCTTATATTAGACACGGCCAAAGATTCAGATGCTGCAGATGTGAGAACAGAAGCTCCACCGAGCTGCTGTTCAAACCTTCTGTTTGTGAGATGCAGCCAATCAGAAGAAAGCGGTCTTAAAGGAGGGAGGGGCTAAAACAGATCACTTCAGACAGAGAATGAATAAACGAGGATCATTTTGAACCGAGAATGCAAAGCCACTTTGGTAAAGCTGGAAATCAGCAGAACTGACTCTGGTGTAAAATTACTGACAAATATCACAGCAGCTGAAAGACGAGAGGAATATCTTCTGCCTTTGTTTGAATCCATTTGAACGTGCTGGTCTTGTTAAAAAAATCAGCCAGCGGTGATTTAGTGCTCGCTGCGTGAAGGTCAGACTCTGCTGGCTGCGCAGACGCAGCCGCTCAGCCCGACTGAACACGTGAACGACGATGACTTTGGCTGCTGTGGTTCAGGCTTTGCAGTGGAAAAGTCCAGCAGATGCATTTGAACCAGAGGCTCCAACACACACCGGGCTCCCCGCCAGCCGACCCCCGCTGCACCTATTTAAACTTTACTGAAGCATCTAATTAGCCTACTGCTACCATTTCACACGCAAAACTGCCTGAAAAAATGAAAAAGAATAAAATGTACTGTTGTTTGTTGGCATTTGTCACCCTAAGCTTTCTAATGCACCATAAAAATCCTAAAAATATTACAGAGAGAAACCAAATAAATTCCCTGTAACAGGCTCGGGGAGGGTGACCTCGTCTGGTTGGGGTGAATGCAGAGCCACAGGGGTCAAAGTTGAGCCTGATGGCGGAGCTCTGCAGCCGCCATGCATGAGACTTTATCATAACACAGCTCACCCCGCCTCTGTGGGTCAGATGATGTTCTCTCAAGCAAAAAAAAAAAAAAAAAGAAACCTTTCAGGGACTTTTGGCCCCAAA
>VUQK01021881.1:43757-63853 GCA_015106715.1 Bujurquina vittata | reverse complement strand
TGATACAGTTGAAGATATTTCACAGTCTTTTCTGCCGACTTCGGTTTACGGGTTGTGTCCTTTAGAGGTCCCGGAGGGTACCGCAGATGGGCGTCTGAAGGCTCGAAGCTTCTCCTTGTAGGTAAATTCCCGGCCCGCTTCAGATGTGCGCTTCGTCACTCGTCTGTCCACTCTTCTCCAGGACAGCCGCTGTACCTGCTCCATGAGCGTCTCCGGAGATTTGGCGGCTGTCACTCTGAAGCCCCTTCTCAGCAGGTCTTCTGATGCCTCCTCTACGGTGTCGTAGATTTTGGATTCGTCTTCGTATCTAACGCGCAGCCTGGCAGGATAGAGGGTTTGGAAATAGATATTGTTTTCTTTCAATATTTTTCGGATTTCTGTATACTCCCTCCGTTTTTTAAGTATGAGAGGCGGGTAGTCATGATCCAGGTTTATATGGTTTTCTTGCCAGTTGAACCCCTTCCTTTGCCATGCTCTGCGTAGTATTGTCTCTTTAGTTCTGAAGCTTAGGAACTTGATTATAATGGAGCGTGGTGGTGCATTTTCTGGCGGCCGCGGGCCCGCTGACCGATGGGCTCTTTCGATCTGGAGGTTGGGCGTAACCTCGTTCAACTCAAGGCCTTCACGGAGCAAGTTCTCCACGAATGAAATCATCGTTGTCGATTCCTTCTCAGCTCCCTCTGGTACCCCGTAAAGTCTTATATTTTCGCGTCTGGAGCGACTCTCCAGATCCAGCAGTTTGTCCTCCATCTTGGTGTGTAGCTTTAGCATGGCCTCGATAACTTCCTCCATGTTCTGGACCCTTTCTTCTGCCTTCTCAATGCGTCCCTCCACCTCATCCATTCTAGTATTCACCTTCACAATTTCTTTTTTTATTGTCTCTAATTGTTCTTTATTTTCTTGCCGAAACCCTCTCAGTTCTTGCAGAATCAGTTCGGACTCGGCCATTTTTGTACACTGTGCCTCGTTGTTTTTTAAGCCCGTTAGCTGCTAATTATTGTTGCGTCCCGTCTTTCTCACCGTTCTGACGTCTGTCGGCGTTTATTGTTCGGAGTGGTGGTGTGGTTCTTGTCCCCTTTTCTTTAACACTTTGTATCAGTAAACTTACTTGGTTTATTTGGGGAAATTTCTCTAATTACTCTGGTTCAGCCAGGAGCACCCTTGTTATGCGGGCGTCATGTTGGTGGTCCGACCCGGAACATAAAAACATTGTTAAACTAATAAATTGTTAAATTGCCAATATGTCTTGTTTCTTCAGACTTCAGTTATCCAATCCAATAAATGACACCAAGAAAGAATCAAGTCACAGCTAACTACCAGTTGTGGAAAGAGACATTGCACTAGGCAGCTCACTAAGGAGATAAGTTTTTAAAAATTAGATTAAATCGAGCAGTTGAGGACTCTGTGTTGTGTTTGGCCTTTCATTTGGACTGATGTGAGGAACAACACTTTGCGCAGCCTTGGGAGAGTAGCCAAAAGCTTGCATTGGATTTGGTTTACTCCATGACAGCACGGTGAATCTATGGTTGACAGCTTTGAACATTATTAAAAAAAAATCCACTGCACTCCATGAACTTATTCCAGCAGAATTGGATTCTTCAATAGCGGCAGAAACTGAAATGTTGCTGTTACTGAGAAGGCGGTCCAATGAAATAACCCTGGCAGGTTTATCTGTCCAGTGACCACTGGTTAAGTGATAAATGTTGCTTTCCCACTTTCAATTTCTCTTCATCTACCTCTTTTCTTTCAAAAGAGTGCTTCACCTATATTTTAGCAGTTTTAGTTGCAATTATGAAGTGATTGAACCAATTTTGCTGTATCTCTCTCTCGCTCTCACTCTCGCTCTCGCTCTCATATAGATAGACGAGGGCAGTCGCAATGTGCGCCTTGGCACTCTCATTGCTCTCATGGTGGAGGAAGGGCAGGACTGGAAACAGGTGGAGATCCCCTCTCCAGATGCTGCACCTCCATCTAAAGCACCACCTCCTACACAAGCAGCCGCTGCCTCGGTTGTGACCCCTTCTGCCCCCTCTCCACCTTCTCCACCAAAACCAGTCACATCAGGACAGTGAGTGTCGCTTTCCTTCCTGTTACTTGCTCAAATGTGTCAAATGTGTAGGTTAATAAATTTGTTTTAGTGAAACATTAAGAGTGAATAAAGGTCACTCTACTGTAGGTACACTCTACAGAACTATCCTTTTTTGCCCCTATTGATTGTAATAGGTGACAAGCTCAGTCACAATTTAAGAGGGATGGGAGAAACGTCATTCAGTCTTATTGGTGTTCTTGCATAGTTTGTCCACCAGCTGTCACTGCAAATTCCCTGTTGGCAATACATGTGTTTGGAATGCCACAAACACAACAACCAGCAGAGCATAAATAAGTAATCTGCATCTTGATGTGACAATAAAACAAGATTTTTTGTAAACTGCATTATCATATTAGCTTAGTAAGGACTCATAACAACATGTAACAAATGTTAGAGAAATCTGTTTTATGTGTCTGAAAAACAATGTGAAGATGTAACACTCCATCATTTTTGACTGACTTGAACCACAGGATTTCAGTGCCACCACATGGTGTAGTTTAAAGGGTGAACTGTATCATGTCAAATAGTTTTGAAGTTACCCTGCAGATAAAAGAAAAAATAAAAATGAGGTGGCATCTGAGCTAATCAGTAGGTGCTTTGTCACCATTCTTCAGTTGAAGGCCAGTCTATTAATTTCTTTAAAAACCGCGCCTCTCTCGCTCTTTCTTGTCCAGGTTACGTCTGAGCCCAGCAGCACGACACATTCTGGACACCCATGGTTTAGATCCAAAACTGGCCACACCCACTGGACCTAGAGGGCTTATTACTAAGGAGTAAGTGCCTAAATGGCTTAAATTTGAGTCACACTATATGCAACGTGTATCCTGCTTAAAGCAAACATATGGGATGGGTACACTCTCTGATGGCATAACAAACATTTGTTTATCAGTTTTGCTGGTCCCATTGTGAGATGGTAGAAAGCATAAGCAAGATATTAGGCTTGTTCATGATGGCAAGGTTTATATGTTATAATAATAATAATAATAATAGTGGTATCCACCATTATCACTATGCAAAATAAATGTAACTTTGATTTTTGTTGGAGATTCCAATTATGCCATCAGTGCCATCTATCAAATACTGAATACCCACATTTATTAAAAAAACAATAACCGTTGCATTTTTTTTAATACCTTATCTTTGACTTCTTGTTGTTTAGGCAAAAATCATCGGTCTCACATTTTGCTGATGATTTATTTATTTACACTGAGTGATGTGTCAGCTGAGAAGGTTTGTTTAGTATGGTAATCTGTCACCATAACAATGCAGGATCACTGAAGGAAGGAGATGCTAGTTAGAGCAGACAGGTCAATGCGGACATAAAATGTTATAGAGATTAGGTAAGTGGAAAAAGAAAGATGGTTTTAAGTTTCAGGTGTCTAAATCTCGTGAATTCCTGCAACAGAATGTGGTAAACGAATAAGGCTCTAATGGCTACCTGCTATCAGTGGGGACCTGAAACGCTCTCGTTATCCAACTAACACCCTGCTGGGGTATCTCATTAGGAAACTTTGGTTGCCATAGCAACCCAGTCTCTGGGACACTGGTGTCCATGGAAACACAGACCATATGCTTTCAGGGGTGTGAATGTGTGTGTTAGACGGTAAGGGACATGAGCATGAAGCCTTTTAAACCAAACACTGTAAAAAATTATATTTCCTTGGAATACAGTGAGTTTTTTTCACATAATAGATTCCTTCTTGTTAGTATAACTGGGCTCATAATTTCACCACTGTGATTTATACGATTTCAAAACATCATGAATCTCATTAACAGGTGAGTTTAAAGCTGCAAGAAAGCCTATTCACTTAGCCACTACTGTGTTTTAATTAGCAATCCTATTCTGTAGATGTACAAACTGGTAGCAACCAAAAAATTGCAGATAGCTCAATTTACAGTGTTTCTTAATTTTGCATATTTTTTATGTATTTTACTATAAAGCTGTAATCTGGGTTATATGCACAAACATGCTGTGTGCATTGTGTGTCAACTTTTCAAGATTATAAAGTCTTAATTGTTTAAGTAATGATACCGTTTTAATTGTATTTGATACGGTTGCTGAGATACCTCTCTTTAAACCTTCTTTGGTCTCCAGATTTGCTTCAATGTCTTTCACTTGAGGAAACTTAAGCTGCCTTATTGACTTAAAAGAAGGGAAGGCTGATTCTGAAGGAAAATCAACGGAAGAGTGATTAAAAAATAAAAGGCTGACATCCTTCCTGAGCTGAATAATTTGCTCTTCAAAGAGTGATCAAAAAATCAAAATAAATAAACAAAAACTACTGAATCAAAGGGTTATTTCTAAGGCATTACCTAGCTGGTATCTACCAAAGCTCTGCAGCCGAGACTCTCAATGCCAGGGATGATATAAAATATTGATACAGAGGTATACTGTGCTGCTTACTTATTAATATGTTCAGGAAAATATTGTAAGGCCTTGGCAGTTTCTTACTTCCTTAGTCTACGTCATGGGATTTATCAGTTAGACAGGGCGTGGCAGAATTTTTACAAGTAATCTAGTTACCCAAGTTGGAGGGAAATTAATATATTTAGCCTTTAGCTATCTACCAGTGACATTTGGAGTGAGTGTAATATCACAGAAAGGTGAGAATCTATATTTTGTGAGAACAACACCAAATATTTTCATAGTAGTTTCACAAAGCCTTTGAATTTCATGAGACCCAATTTGACTTCCGGTTACACTCCTGAGTGGTGGTTCAGTCTCTGTTAGTTTGCATGTTGGCAAGAAATCTCTAATCTGCATGAGTGTGTGAACATTAGCTCAGGGTTAGAAAAATGTGTGTGCGTGTGTATGTGAACAGGTGAATGAGTAAAGGTAAATTTACAATTTTACTGTTTACTGTCTTTTAAAGGTCGCACAACCTTAAGGCTGAGATCCCTGCATGTTGTATAATCAACTGCAGGGTCTTAAAAAGGGCAGTGTAGAAACAAATGCATCAGGAGGTTAAATGTAAATTAGGGATTTTGCCACAGTTTTGTTTTCTTTCCTTGTTTTGCTGTGCAAATGTGTTATTTGTGGGTACCTAAATTGAATGTGTGCCACTGCACTGATGTTATTTTAAGCTGGCATTTTCACTTAATGTTGTTAAAAAAATAACTAGTCAGACTACAACCTAGTCCTCTTTTACACTGCATTTAATTTCAGTAATACAAGGTACTTAATTTCCTCTGAAGTTAAAACCATCCATTCACTGATCCTCCATCCCAGTAGTGTGTTCAGGCTTGTCTATTCACATTTGGGTCTTTGTTCCTGTGTGTGTGCGCGCGCATGTGAGTACTGCCTTGGTTCCTTTTTAATATTCCAGTCACCTTCTCCTAGTCTTTCCACAGCTCCTTTTCCTTGGCTGCCAATAGGGGTATAAATGGTTGGTGTGAAAACCACATGGCAGTAAGCCACATAAAAAAGGTATCTGCAGCGTCATCTTTAAGTGGCCCCTGTAGGTTCCTGTTGACTTGACTTGAATTTTTCTCAATTTACATATGGGACATCCATAAATACTTGGTGTGGCGATGAAATTGATAGCCCACTATAATCAATCAATACAAGGTTTAGTCCTCTGTTAGTTGAGGGGTTTGCAAGCTGCCTCGCTCCCTCCACAAACACATACTTTTGTAAGTGAGAGAAAGGGAGGAGCAAATGCATCAGAAGAAATAAAATGCCAGCTATGGGGCTTTAGCTATTTCTAGCTGTACGCTAAGGTCAGAGACAGCTCTAGGTCCAGATAAAGACCACTGACGTGTGAGTAGGCAGACTCCAGTACAATGAACTAGAACTAAAGCGCTACAAACAAGCACACCTGATACCGGCCCCTCCCAGTTTTTGCTACTAGGATCATAATTATTAGGTAAAAGAAATAAAAATCCAGGACAGTTTTCTTAGTACTTTCCCTTCAGTTGCCTTTTTCTTTCCTTGTCAGTACTCAGTGTGGCAGCCTTTAATAACCTTAACCAGCTTGTATATTATCACTTTCTCAGCAGCTTTTATGAGTAGGCTATTACAGAGATATGTTCAGTGATTGAGATTGCAGTTTAAAAGATTTCACGTTTGAAGTAATATTATTACCTCTAGTTTAACGAGTTAAACTAATCAGCCGTTTTGGTGGTCTGTAGTGTGTGAGATTGCCCACATAAGCCTTGCTGAAACAACTCAAAGTTTTTCTCAGTTTGAAAAGGAGCTGCAATTTCTTTTTAAATTGGAGGGCTGCTGGAGCCTTCAGACTAGTGTGAATTAGTTAATTTTTTTTATTAATTAGGCTTAGGAACTAAAACTACTTTTTTAGGTTTACATTACAACTGCTTTTATAGACAATATCTTTTTTCTTACTGCTTTTAACTCCTGTTTTATTTATTGTATTTTTTATCTTGTCAGTGTCGAGTTGCTGTTAATTCCAGTTTCTTATGCTGTTTATTTTGTAAAGCCATTGTGAAGCCTGTCCAAGGAAATGCTATTTGAATAAATACTGCTTGGTTGCGTTATTGGATTTAAAAATTCACCTTTTTACAACATTAACCGCATGTTAGAAATCTTCACTTCCTGCGTTACCGTAGCAACAAGTCCACATCCACATTTTACATCTGCTTATTTGAACAATTTACAGAGGTCACTTGATTTTAATTCTTAACTTTAAAGGTTAGAATAAAAGCTTACATGAATGACCTGTGTTATAAAGTATTATACATTATTTAATTTACTCTATAACATAAAAATGTTTCTCCTCCTAATTGTATCTCTCACATTCAGTGTGCAAACTTTCTTTTTTCTTTCTTCAACAGAGACGCACTCAATCTTTTGAAAACGTCTCCTGCTCCCAAAGCAATGCCATCTGTGGTGGCCTCAAGTGATCCAAGTCCCATCTCTGCTCCAGCAGCTAGCCCTCCACCTCCAGGAAGCAGACCGAACATACCTCCAGTCTCTGTACCAGGAAAACCAGGAGCCCCAGTGAGCACCCCTCACACATTCTCTCAACAACACTCTTACGTAAAACTTTTGTCACACAGTAGATAATTATCTCTGTGTCATTTAGGCAGTTTGCAGTTGGGCAGGTATCGCCTGTTCATCTCAAAGATTGAAGATTCTTTTTAACTAATCATTAACTCACAACCGTGCCATCAGCATGCTGTTCACCTCATCCATTTTTGGAGCCACTAGCAGCAGTGGAGTTATGTCTACCATGCTTCCCTGTCTGTGCTTGAAATTCCTTTTTCTAATCATTGAATTATTTACCTGCCCTTCCTCCTTCTTCTCATCTCCAGGGAACTTTCACTGAGGTTCCAGCCTCAAATGTACGCCGGGTAATTGCTCAAAGGCTAACCCAATCAAAGACCACCATCCCCCACTCGTACGCATCCATCGACTGTGACATGGCTGCCATCATGCAGCTTCGCAAAGATCTGGCCAAAGGTAAAAACACAAAACTTGATATCAGCACCGGTGCCTTAATCCTGTTATTCTCCCTTAATGCATACTGACAGTAAAATATGTAAGACAGCTATTCTGTGACGTTATGGAATTCAAAAGATTTACATCACTTTCAAGCCTTCAACAGAGATGGTGGGTTTTGTTTTACTGACAGAGAAATTGGTATTTATATACAGTACTTGGCAAATGTTTTAGGCACTTTTTGGCATTATGATTTCTATCAGTGCCATGAGGAATCCCTACAGCAGATGGTATGGCTGCCACAGAACTTTGTTCTCAATATCATAGAGTCAGTCTGGGATAAATACCGCATAATGAGAAGCAATTCTGACAAGTAAAAGCCAAAGAGGAACTGTAGCCAGTTCCCCTTTATGTTTGAATTTGTGCTGTTTTAAAGCTAAGTGCGATACAGCTCAAACATGAAATGAAATGTTTGCCAAAATGTGGTGAAGACACCGCTAGTTTCTGCTAAGTGGATGTTACTTCCTCAGCTTCCAAACCTTCCCTAACAACTGTTATTGAGCCAACCACAGCTTCTTATGAAACAGAAACTTGTGTTAAAGAAAAGGGAGGTTTTTACCACAAACAAGAAAAAGTGAACATTGTGCATCATGCTAGTTACTTTTTTTTTTTTTACTTTTTTCCTTAATGGCTTGATTTCCAAAATTGAGCCTGTGGTCACTTTGGGTCTTTTTTATATGCTGATACACTATATTGTGATAAATATTCACTTTTCTGCCTTCACAGGCATGTGAACTTGAGTGGCATCCCGTTCTTAATCCATAGGGTTTAATATGATGTCAGCCCACTCTTTGCAGCTATAACAGCTTCAACTCTTTGGGGAAGACTTTCTACACAAGGTTTAGGAGTGTGTTTATGGGAATTTTTCACAATTTGTTTAGATGAACATTTGTGAGGGCTGACACTGATGTTAGATGAAAAGGCCTGACTTGCAGTCTCAGCTCTAATTCAACCCAAGGTGCTCTGTTAGGTTGAGGTCAGGACTCTGTACAAGCCAGCCAAGTTCTTACACACCAGATTCGCTTATCTATGTCTTCATGGACCTTGCTTTGTACACTGGTGCGCAGTCATGTTGGAACAGGAAGGAACCCTCCCCAAACTGTTCCCACAATGTTGGGAGCATGAAATTGTCCAAAATCTCTTGGTATGCTGAAGCATTGAGAGTTCCTTTCACTTGAACTAAGGAGCCAACCCCTGGGGGAAAAAAAAAAAAAAAAAAAACCACACCATCATCCCCCTCCATCAAACTTTACACTTGGCACAATGCAGTCAGACAAGTACTGTTCTTGTGGCAACTGCCAAAGCCAGACACGCCCATCAGATTGCCAGATGGAGAAGTCTGATTCATCACTCAAGAGAACACATCTGCACTGCTCTAGAGTCCAATGGTGGTGTGCTTTACACTACTGTATCTGATGCTTTGCAGTGTGCTTAGTGATGTAGGGCTTGGATGCAGCTGCCCAGCCATGGAAGACCTTTCCATGAAGCTGTTTAAGCACTGCTCTTCAGCTAATCTGAAGACCACAAGAAGTTTGGATGTCTCTAGCAATTGACTCTGCAGAAATTTTGTGAACCTCTGTTCACTATGCGCCTCAGCATCCATTGAGTCTTGTAATTTTATGTGGCTTTACCACTTTGTGGCTAAGTTGCTGTCGTTGACAATCACTTCCACTTCACTACAGTACCACTAATAGTTGACGATGGAATCTTTAGTAGCAAAGAAATTTTATGAGTGGACTTGTTGCACAGGTGCCATCCTATCACAGTACCACGCTGGAATTCGCTCGGCTCCTGAGAGCGACCCATCCTTTCACAAATGTTTGTAGAAGCAATCTGCAAGCCTAGGTGCTTGGTTTATACACCTGTGGACATGGGCATGATTGGAAGATCTGAATTCAGTGATTTGGGTGGATGAGTGAATACCTTTGGCTGTATAGTGTACAGTATATACAAAATATGTATATAGTATACTGTCAGATTCCTATTTTACCATTTAACACCATATTTAACATTTAGTTCAGTCCCCTGTCACGTAAATGGCTTTATTTAGCTTAACATTTCAGCACTGTCAAACACACAGTAAATCTCCCTGGGTCCTGTCTCTGTGTTAGAGGAAATGGGATGGCCATTCCAGACCTATTAGCAAGGTTGTGTGTGTACGGAGGGATTCTCTCGCCGGTTGTTTTTGTGGACTCTCATTGTTCACGGCCAGTGCGATTTCACGGTTAGCTCATTAATCATACTGCTCACAGCATTCAGAACTGTCTGGTACTGCATTATTGGACACTAGTAAAAGTTTGCTCTAATGCCAAGCCTGACTGGCCCAGTGTGTGTTACACATAATGAAGGGAGTGGAGCAAATATTCATCGCTGAATTTGACATAGAGAGGCCTCTTCTGATCAGTTGGAGTGAACATCAACAATATATAGATTTTTTTTTTCCCATCTGATGGCATGTGTAGTTCATCTGCAGTTTATTTCATTGTTAATTTAGAAATTTCTGACTGTTTTTTGATAAGTGAAACACTGCGGGTCTTGTGCAGAACAGTTGTCCCGATTTCATTTTTTTCTGTCATCTCATACCAGACTGTGACCCTACTTTGGCATTTAGAGACATCCCTTTTTAACTGTCCCTTTTTTATTCACTAATCCTGATGATAAAAAGCAGATTATGAATTGCTATTCTCATAAGAGCTGCTTCTTTGTCTTTTCAGAACAGATTAAAGTTTCTGTTAATGACTTCATTATCAAGGCAGCAGCTGTTACACTCAAAGTAAGTATTCACTCATTTTTGTGCAACAATGTAGTTTAAATGCTAAACTAGATCGTTTGTTCATATCTAACCTTATATTTTTAGAATATTGTGTTCAATTTACTATTTTCCTGTAGGTATTGTACCTTTTATCTCTTCCAGGGTTTAATAAACCATTTGGACACACAAACATTGTACAAAGATACTGTTTTTAGAATCAAGGAATGTGTGCAAGGCATGGGAGGTTAAAATGGGAAGTGGCCCTCTGCTAACTAAGTTACTCCATCTAGGAATGTCTCAGCAGCATACCATAAGAACAGAATGACTGAGACAGAATTTTTTCACTTTTATTCTGAAATATTGTATTTCCTTCGGTCAGTATTTGTCAGATGTATGCATTTGCATACGATTTGCATGAAGCACTGGTGTACAAAGATCAAGCAGCAGCTAAGAAACCAGGCTATTTGTTTCATGTGTTACCATAACTGTGAGGAATGTGGAACATGCATTTGCCACTGTGACCATAAAATGGCAATCCAACACAGGCATTCTCACAGTATCCCACGTGATGAAAATATCTCTTTGGTTCAGCTTCTGCATTACATTAAGATGTGCAATTCATTTGTGTACCACTGAAACATCAGGGAATTTGCATAACTACTTACATTTGATTATAGAGGCTCCATTACAGCTGAATATTTGATAAAATGATAAATGGACTTGTGCTTATATAGCACTTTTTCCGTTCTAGCTGAGCACTCAAAGCACTTTATACAATAGTTTGCATTTACCCATTCACACACATTTATATAAGCACTGTTTTCTATTTCAAAGTGCTTTCTATCTAACATTTGCACACATTTATACTCCGATGGTTGCATCGGAGAGCAACATGGGGCCAGGAATCGGAACCACCAACCTTGCGATTAGTGGATGATCTGCTCTACCTCCTGAGCAACAGCCACCCCATGAAAACATTCAAAAGATCCTCAGTTTGAGAGCAGGAGGAGACACAAACCCAGCCTTAGGGGATCACAAACTAGTGACCTCCTAGTGCCTTTCCCATGCCCAGATAAATAGGAGGGTTGCATGAGGAATGGTTTCCGGTGCTAAATCAAATATGTGGATCTGTGGCAACCCCGGTAGAAATAAGGAAGCAGCAGAAAGTGCCTTGACTATAGAGAGCTTATTGCTTACCTTTGTCTCTGTTTCCTAGGAAATGCCAGAAGTGAATGTGACTTGGTCTGGTGATGGACCCCGTGCACTCAATTCAATCCATATTTCAGTTGCTGTGGCAACAGAAAAAGGCCTCATTACTCCAATTATCAAGGATGCTGCAAACAAAGGAGTTCAAGAGATCTCATCCAATGCTAAGGTAAACAATGGAGAAACAGGAGGAATTAAAAACAATATAAATAATTTTTAGGACATGCTATGAATTAATAACATTGTTTTCTCAAGCCTTCTTGGTGATACATTTTTATGTTGTGTTCATTTCTGGTTGCTAGATTATAACTTCAAACTACAGAGGTGTTCATTGTAGTCCTTCAGAGGTAGACGTGGAGTTCTCCATTGATTTATACATTGAAATAGATTTGGGATTAAGACTTGACTAGACTAATTCCGCTGACATCTATGATTGCATTTGCCCTCTAACAATAACTTTAATTGAAAATAGTATCATTCATTCCTCTTTCGTCAGAGTTTAATGTACACATTGTTAATCTCATTGGGAATCTCAAAGGGACGATTGTTATTTTTCTTTAGATATACAGTAAATGTTGTTTTTCTGTTCTAAGAATTCTGAGAAAAAACTTGTGGAAGCTATGTTTTGCCTGTAATTGATTATGGTGATACTCCTCAGTTCTAAAGAATCTTGATTCAGTGTGCCATGCATCTTTACATTATACTACAAATGAAAATTCTCTGACTTACCACTGCATTCTTTATGATGTGGTGGGTTGGCCACTGACTCTTCAAAGAAAACAGCTGTTGTTGGCACAATAATCAGAAACTGGAAGAAACACAAGATGACCGTCAGTCTTCCTCTGTCTGGGGCTCCATGCAAGATCTCACCTCGTGGGTTAAGGATTATTCTGAGAAAGGTCAGGAATCAACCCAGAACTACATGGGAGGACCTGGTCAATGACTTGAAGAGAGCTGGGACCACAGTCTCAAAGATGACTGTTAGTAACACACTATGCCATTATGGATTAAAATCCTGCAGGGGATGCAAGTTCTACCTGCTCATGCCAGCAAATATCCAGGCCCATTTGAAGTTTGCCAATGACCATCTGCATGATCCAAGGGAGGCACGGGAGAAGGTCGTGTAGTCAGATGAGACCAAAATAGAGCTTTTTGGTATCAACTCCACTTGCTGTGTTTGGAGGAAGAAGAAGGATTAGTGCAACCCCAAGAACACTGTCCCAACCATGAAGCATGGGGGTGGACACGTCATACTTTGGGGTGCTTTTCTGCAAAGGGGACAGCATGACTGCACCATATTGAAGGGAGGATGGATTGAGTCATGTATAGTGAGATTTTGGCCAAAACCTCCTTCCCTCAGTAAGAGCATTAAAGATGGGTCATGGCTGGTTCTTCCAGCATGACAATGAACACACAGCCAGGGCAACTAAGGAGTGGCTCTGTAAGAAGCATTTCAAGGTCCTGGAGAGGTCTAGCCAGTCTTCAGACCTGAACCCAATACAAAATCTTTGGAGGGATGTGAAACTCAGTGTTGCCCAGCAACAGCCCTGAAACCTAAAAGATCTGGAGAAGATCTGTATGGAGGAGTGAGCCAAAACCGTTGCTGCTGTGTGTGCAAACTTGGTCAAGAACTACAGGAAACATCTGACCTCTGTGATTGCAAACAAAGGTTTCTGTAACAAATATTAAGTTCTGTTTTTCTATTGTATCAAATACTTCTTTCATGCTAATTAATTATTTAAAAATCATCCAATGTGATTTTCTGGATAGTTTTTTAGGTTCTGTCTCTCACAGTTGAATGTTGGATAACCTGCATGACTGCATAGACGGTCAGTGAGAGTTGTCAGGGTGGTGGCTGGGTTTACAAAGGGAGTCAGTGGGTGTACAATTAGGTTTTAGTGTCATAAAGTAGCTGTGGTCAGCAAGCAGAGGACTCAAACAGAAGACAAGGCAAGACAAGACAAGGAACTAACACGGAGAACAAAACAGACGCAGAAACACAGGCAGAACAAGACAACATGGGAAACAACAGAGAACTGGAAATCTAAACATAACTAAAGGAAGACATCAAAATACAACCTGCAAATCCATAATAAAACTATGGCAAAGAACCCTAAGAAACACAACTAGAGAAATTAAAACAACAGAGGAACATGACATTTAGACATACTGTTGCTGTAACTGCCTAAACCGATGTGATCAGTTCTTGCAACAGGCGCGGTTGCTTAAGCACAAGTGTTTCTGTTTGCGTGGACAGACGTGGACAGGTTTTAACAAAAGTAGTTGTGAATGTTTCTTTAGTGCAAATGAAAATGATGTATTTGTGTAGATGGTGCTATTTTACATTTGTTTCATCGGCCTATTGAGGAAACTCGCCTGCTTGCTCTGAAATATCTAGCTCTAGCATTTTATAAGTTCTATTGGCTGCTTTTCATGTCCAGTTGAGACCAAAAGCACCGCCATTTTTGTCAAATGCTTTGCGTCATGGACAGGTCCTTTCTTGTCTATGTTCTTTCCTTTTTAGTCATGCTGGAAATGTGTTTGTTTGTTTGTTTGTTCTTTGGAGATCTGGCAATCTTGTGGTCACAGTCTTTGTCTGCCATTCTTTCTAAATAAGATTGCTACTGACCGGTTGTGACTCCCAGAGGAAAGTGTAGTTTGTAGTTTTGCAGTGATGGTCTTACCCTATTTTGTTTACTTTATACAAAATAATATAATACCTGTCAGTGCTTGAGATGCCAAATCAGTTTGCTTCATTCCTAACATACACACATACACAACAGCTGCTTTAAAGCATGAGCAGTGACACCGCACACATTTCATTCCACTTAAGCCTTCATAATGTTCTTTACCACCCACAGCCCTTCAGGTTAGTTATGCTGCTGCTTTGTGGTAAATCTGCATTTGCTGGTTTTCATCAGTCTGAAATTAAAATCAACATGTTGTCTGAATAGAGCACTGCTGGCCAGTGATGTACTGGAGTGGAACATGACAGTTTTTGCATGCAGAGCTCTTATTATAATTGGACCCATCGTACTCTATTGTGTCCTGTGAGTCACTCTCAGCATTCTGTGCTGGTTATTTCCCACCATTAACCTTTAAAGGTACTTCCATTCTAATGAGCCAGTAAAGATTAGTTTAAAGGTACATTTTCAACAAGAACCTCTTCATTATTTCAACACAGTCTGTGGTGTAATGTGGACTTTTTTATAAGGTAAACAGTTACTGTTTGATCTTTGATATCACTCAGTAATCCATTCCTATCGGGACTTAATGGTGAAAATATGGATCTGGTGTTTTTATAGGCACTGGCCCAGAAGGCTCGAGATGGGAAACTGCTTCCTGAGGAATACCAGGGAGGCTCATTTAGGTAAAGTCACTATTATAGTCAATATTTTTACCAGATTTTCCTTTTTATTTTTAGTATTACTCTGTCTTACTCTTAATTTAATAACCTTTTTTTTATGTGGTCCTGTGACCTCGTAATACTATCTCTCAATGTTCCTTGAACTCTGAGTTATAAGATGGCCATCAAACATTTCCTCTTTTATGATTAAAATCTGGTTTCACAGAGTGATTATGCATATTCTACATTCATTTGTGAGCCTGAACTAAATGTGTTCTTGCGTGACAAGGACCATCAGTTAGTGTGCCATGAATTGCAAAAGTGTGAAAAGGGGAGCTTTTTTAACTCATTAGAATTAATGGTGTCATTTAGCCACAAATGGGGTTTCTGTGTCAGACAGAAGCAATGAATTCCTGTGAAGATGCCACCCTCTTTGTCCTCCTGAGGTTAATGCATCCCCTTTATCCAGTCGTTTTTCTATTTCCCTGAGCTAGAACTCCCATTAATGCAAGCATCAAAAAGCCCTCAGGTCAGTTTTGTTTAACGTGCACAATATTTAGGGGGAGTTCTCGGCTGGTTTCTTTGCCCTCTTATTTACATCTTTTCAGTAAAAGTGCTGAAGTCTTTTTTTAACGTAAATTACTTAGTTTTATAGCCACTATTAATGTCTGCTTAGTTAGTTTTTATATATTGTCATGATCACTGATGTAATATGTGTGCTATCTTTTCTCTCTTTTTGTCCCATCTCTTCCTTCCGTCCTTTCTATGGCAGTATATCTAACCTAGGGATGTTCGGAATCAGTGGCTTCAGCGCCGTGATCAACCCTCCTCAGGCCTGCATCCTTGCTGTTGGGACCTCCAGGCCTGAGCTACAACTCTGTGAGGATGATCAGACCTTGCACACCAAGCAGCTGATGACAGTTACGTTGTCAAGTGACGGGCGACTAGTGGACGATGAGTTGGCGTCACGGTTTCTTGATAAATTCCGTGCCAACCTAGAACAACCACAACGCATGGCGCTGGCCTGAGAATCCAAGAGAGACAGCTTTATAAAAGTGACTGTAAGATAAAGGTAGAAGCACTTACATGACAAAGCCTGGCTCTTATTTCCATTGGTAGAGAGCTCTTAAAGTTGGTTTCCATTCATGCCTAAATTAAGGCTTAATTTCTGCATAATAGAAAATTTGGTTTTTGGATTACTTCTGACTGATAGCACCAGCTTTGTGATGGAGGAATTAAGGGGACTTCAGCTACACTTCATGTACACAGCGCACTGCTGTTGTGTACATAAAGTGTTCAAGTTCTGTTTCTCAGTCAAGTGCTCTGTTACTGTTGCTAAACATGCAGCTAATGCTCTAAAAACTTCCTATGTACATTTGTCAAAGATATACATTACTGAACATCAGTGGCAATACAGTTTCCATTAAGGTGTTACAAAATTAATTAATTATTAATTGTTCCTCTCAATATGTTTTAACTTATTTAAATCAAAAACACTGGAGAAAAAAGTCCTTCAAATCCAGCTGTATACAAATCACAGTTTGATTTTTAGCATCTGCCAATAAAACACAATGTTCAATCCTGATGTTCGTGTGTCTCATTAAAACATATTTTCCACAATTTTCATGAAGCGGCAGAGCTACAAAGGGAATTGTGGAGGTGTGTGTTTCTCTTTAATTACAATCCAAAGAGATTGCACAATAAATATAATTTGCTGGGTTGAGTGTGCAGGTCAGACTCTGACGGCAGGTGTTTATCTTTGCTGTAAGCATGGGCAGAACAGCTGTTTATAATATACATCACCACCAGTGAGGCTAAGCGCAGCCTAGAGCTGTAAAAGCAGATTCTAATATTAAAAAGAGTAACTATTCTGTTACTGTGTGAACTGTGCTCACGATTTCACTGCTTTGAGTATTCGTCTCTATACACAACTGCTCCATATGTTGGAAAGAGATAATGTGCCTTAAGAGATCATTTTATATCAGGTCAAATGCAACACAACAGATTCCATCAAAAAGCACCAATGTGTATTCAATATTTGTATGGATCTTTAGTATAGATCATTTACAGCAAGTCCTGAGTGATGGTGATGCCCGTGCAATAGTGTTATTTACTTTATATTACATTCTAGCACCCCATTCTAGTATTTAATTTCCTTCAGGCATAATAGTTACAATGAAATGGACTGTTATCGAGGGAATAGGATTTATCTGTTCATTTGTGCATCAATTGTACAAAACTGAATGTCAAGATTGTAAAATTTTCTTGCCGTGTTAGGCCTTCCTGCTAAATAACAGATTGCGATCAGCCTGACGACTGCTGGAGCTGTTAAATAGAGCAGCTGAACAATGCCCTTCCAAATATCAGCTCTGCAAATGCAGCAAAACAGATTCTGACATTTCCTTGGCTTTCTTTTCACAGTCTGACATTTAGTCCTCTGATAGCCACCCGCCAATCTCTGCCCACCGATCTTGTTATATCTAACAGCTGGATATAGGAGCTGCACTGACAGCAAGAATTAGGTGTGTTCCTGCCAAGGTTCTGATGAACTGTGTGCAGGGTCTTGAAGATAATGCAAGGGCTCGGGACATACGTGTAGGTCAGGCCAGTGGACGCGCAGCATGGTGCAAAATGATGGAGGCAGTTGCTATGGAGACCAAAGAGAACAAGTGTGTGCCTCTTGGATGTCCTTCAGACACTTGGTCCAAAAATCTGGAATGGCTGGACTCCATGTTCAAGGGTTTTCAGCTGCATGTAATGAGGGATTGGGAACAGATCTTGATTATCAACCAAGATGGGGTAAATGTGCCTTGCAGCCCCTTCAGTCTGTATCCCATCCTTTCCCCAAGACACCCTCCAATTCCTCCTAATGCTCCTTGCCTCAAACCTTGTAAACAGTCCTAAGGCTTTTCAAATGAAATGCAACTAAATCAAATGGATTTAGAGTAGATGTAGATTTCTGCATCCGCTCAGACAAAGCATTTTTGGAGGGATAAAGTGAGACCATTTTTTTAAACCAGCAATCTATTTATAAAAGGGACCTTAAGGTTATTTCTTCTGTAATCCACTATTTTAATTCCTTCTTTTTCCTGGTCTCTCAGATACAGAGGGACACATACTGTACAGAATTTCTTTGTGCGAACAGGCTTTGTGAATAATCACCACAGTTGGCGAGAGGGTTGCTTTCATCCACATTATCTCACGCTCAAGTTTGTTCAACCATTGTTGACAGGATTTCCTCTGGTCTCCCCATTTTCCCTTACTACCAGCACTTCTTTATTCAGTCATCTTTTAAATGGGGTGCATACTTCACTTGCAAAAGCCAGTTGTAGCACTACTACTTTATACTTCCCCTTCCTCCTTCTGATTTATGCCACATTTAGACCTTGTAGTCATTTCTTTCGTAAGGGTTTTGGTTGCTGTGAACTTAAAGCATCCTGTTTGTTTCTTCTGAAAGGAAACACGTGTAGAGTTCCCAGAAACCAAGTGATATCTGCCAACATTTTGAGTGAGAGATTACGGAGATTTGTCATTATCCAAACTGAGAGTACAGGTGACACAGGGCATTCCATTTGACTTCACGGTATGCTGTGACACTCGCTGTCCAAACACACTCTCTGCTGTCCCAGCACCCAAACAGAAGTGAGGCCCTTGCTTTGTTGTTGTTGCAAAGCCCAGCCTTTTGAAGCAGCCCAGTCATGGTCCCATGATGCTGGGATCGCTCATTCAGCTCGACACTCTGCGGGGTGAGGCAGAGCTAGGCCAAAGATACACAACAAAGACACAATCCTAGCAACCTCTCTCACCTCCTCAGAGACCTCAGGCACAGACCGCTGCATAAATATATAGCAGTAGGGAACTATGATTATCTAATATGTTTAGCAAACAGGAAGTGGTAAGACTACTTTTATTAAATGAGGGCAATCAATGTATGTCAACATGCTGTTAGGTGGATCAGGTTAAAACATAAACTTGCTGTTTTTGTCACCAGCTGATACTTTATACAAATATTCACCAGTTACAAGGGAATAGCTAAGAAAATAGAAACTGTGTCCAAAAACAGAAATATTGACAAATGAGACTGACAGGAGCTAGACTGCAGGAGGAGCTGGGTCTGTAAAGGTCTATAAACCTTATAATAAGTTGGTGGTAACCTGCCTATTGTTATTTACCAGATTAATGTCTCACGGGAGAGTCCCTGTGGTCATCACACAGTACAGCAAGTTGTAATCACGATACCATCGATTTTACGTCACTCATATTCACCCCATATTAAGACCATGAAAGGTGGAGTTTATCTCACTACTCTGTGTTGTACTTATTTGGACATCTTGCAATGTCTTTTAGCACAAATTCCAGCAACGGCTCTGGTTGAGAGGAAAAAGGCACGTTACCTAAAAGGAATGCCGAGGAGTCGCCAATAGGCAGCCATTACCACAAGGATTCCCAAACACAGTGACAGCCTATAAACATGGAAATTTCCTTCTTTTCTTTTTTTTTATCATAACCAGTGACTCAGCTGTCTGATGTTTAATTTAGAGTTTACTCATGCAGCGTCTAGGCTTCCCCTCCAGTGTTCCTTTGTGTTCTTTTCATTTTGCTGCTGTACATCAGCAATATCCACATGATAGCCCTTGAAAGTCATCCGTTATCTTTTATTTTTCAAACCATTGCTGAGGCCTGTGTGGCTACAAATCGTGTTTATCTACCTAAACCACAGCTGAATGAGAAATATGACCCACATAGTCATTAGGCCATTTTCATGTTCACATAAGCTCTTAAACACGATGGGTTCAACTAGGGTGAGCAGGTTTATTTTACTTGTATAAACTGACAGTGATTGAGAGCTTGGTGCATTCCATCGTGCTAGCGTGTTGACCAAGTTAGCCTCTTTTTGATTCAGTGTAGCTTATGTGGGACTGTGTGTATGTGCAGCTGTTTAAAAGAGGCTTCATCAGTCTCAGCAAATGTTACTCACTGGCCTAACCATTCATTAAGGAGTGGATCATCTTTGTACTTTGAGTCAACGTTGTTTCTCACGAGAAACTGGGGCCGACATTGTTGTCTGAAGGAAACATACAAGACAGCTCCAGACAATCAGTTTGTCTTCAGAGGCTTTTTGTCTTTGTTTCTGCTGTTCCTTTATTTTTCTTTAAATATATATATATATATATATATATTTATAAATGTATTTATTTTTCTTACAAAAGTATATAGTATTTTAAGTGATTGTATGGGATTC